>VZUA01094963.1:0-19946 GCA_013401035.1 Horornis vulcanius
GTTGCACCTGGCCCTCACCTGCCCTGGCTCCTGCTCAGCCTCCCTCAGCCCTGGTGTAGTGCAGTCTCCACTTGAAGCAGCTTTTTTCTCCCAAGACACCCAGTTCACTCATGCACTTACACGTCATATATATATTTGTGTGTGTATATATATATCTGGCCACTTGGGGACAAAGTCTTGCTTCTGAAATGGACTTGTAACTTATATCATTATATTGTGGGTTTGTTTTTTTTTATGAGGGGTAAATATTGTAAAATGGGTTTTTAACATGTCCATTTTCAATGTAATTATGACCTGTTTTTAAAGTTGTAGTATTAAAGATGGTCTTTGTAAATCACTGGTACATACTTTGAAGTCAAATAAAGTTTTGTGTTACTCTCTTTCACTTTACCTAGGTAGAGTAAGCATCAGGCTAATGAGCTAGACGAGGGATAATTAGCACTGTAGGAATACTGTACAGATTGGAAGGAACAGTATGGCAGATAAAGAAAATTCCTTTATTTGTAGATTTATATAAGCATAATATGAAGTTAGTAATCCTACTGCAGTTGCTTAAGTTAGTATCTAGGAATATCTGTAAGGAAGAGCAAATAACTTAATCTAAACTCATATCTTCCTCTTCATCTTTCTTGTCCTTAGAGTCTCCTTCCTTTTGGTCTGACTTGACACTGTTCTGCATGGCTTTGGCAAAGGCTTCTACATCTAGAAGTTAAACACACAAGTTACTGCATTTCCTGGGCTGGAACTCCTTGTCCACACAAGGTTAAAGTTTCATTACTTAGAAAGCACACAGTTGCTTTAGTATGAATTAGCAGGGAGGAAAACTTGAAGCAATAGTAAGACACATCCAGATCTAACACAGCATTTTATGCACTTTAATTGTGCATGGGCATCCTAAGACCAGAATTCTTGTAGTAATGCAAGGGATGCTAAAAGCTCATTGGGGAAAAGGGATTACCCCTGCCCCCAGAGCTGACCCTGACTGTGTTCACTGATTTCAGATCAATCATTAAAGACTCCCACAAGAAAGGCATTCCTTTCAAGGCGACTGTGACACCTCTGGAGCCTTTTGCATTTCTAGCAGGAAAACAAAGCCAACACATCTCTGCAAAACCCCATTTTCTCTCACTGTACATCACACCTCACTGTCTGCTGGGAACACCTGTCCCACCTGCCTCTTTCCTTGTAAATATCAGTGCAAGATGATCATCTTCTATGTAAACATCAACTTGCAGGCTTCAAGACTCTCAGAGAGGCAGAGTTAGAGAGAAGCTGATTCTTATACCCCACATTCAGTGTGCAGTGCCAACACCCCCAACAACCCCCTCTCTCCTGCTCCCACCAGCACCAGCACTCACCGCCTTTATTTGCTGCATCTACTGCCTCTGCAGGTAGCCCAAACTGGCTCATGAGTGGGCCCAGCTGTCCTGAAGCTAAAGCAGCACTGAACATGCTCAAAGCCTGTGGATTGGAGTCAACAGCATCAAAATAAAGTTTGCATCACATTCCTGCAGCAGTAACCCCAGGAGGAGAGCAGTCCTGTCCAGGCAGGGCTTGGGAACAGATATGCAAAAAAATAATCACCAATTGCATGTCCTTCACTTCCTTTTGTTTGCATGGAAGTTGCTACAGTTTAATTTATAACAGTCATTTAAGCTACTGAAATTTCCAAATTGACAAATTTCAATCAATTGGTGTGAATTACTAGTTCAGACTGGTCTGTAGACAGCAGCTTTTATCACAGAGTGTCCTGCAATTAAGGACTGGTGTTTCAAGGGATGCAGTGTAGTAACCATGAGCATCTCCTCCCTTCAGTCACCTGAAATTACCTTTAAGGAGCCACTTGGTGAAAGGCAACCGTGAATTTGCTACTACTGTCATTTGCCAGGGATAGTAAAGAAAAAGGTAAAGCCCAAGTCCAAAAGAAACCATTCCCATCTGCCCTTGAGTGACTGCAGGAAGAACTAGTGCTCCATTAAACCATGTCCCTCCTTTCCACTTCTACTGAGCAACTTCCCACTCTGAACAGTGTTAGGAACCTGGAAAAGTAGGGCAAGGTGCATCAGGAGGATGGCAAGGAGAAGTGCACTTCCCCCCAGAGCCAGCATCTACCTGCTGGAACTGAGGAGACGTCAGGGTGTTCTGGATCTCTTCCGCAGTCTGTGGCAGGGACTCCCCTGAGGGAAGGTAAGGCATCAATCGCTCCTGGACTTCAGCGTTGGCCAGGATGGGAGCCATGATCTCGGGAGTCAGAACAGCTGCCAGGTCCACTAGGAGAAAACAAAGGGTTGGCCATTAGACTATACCCAAAACCCAACGTTTTTGTCATGTACATCAAATGATTTAGCCAGGCTCAGAATATTAAAACTTATTAGCACACTGCCACCATTTTTTCTTCCTGTTAGTTTTCGAGTGAGAATAAGCCTCCTAAAGCAGTCAAAAACAGCACTGAAATAAAAAAAAAAAAAAAAAAGAACAAAATAACTAAGAGACCTTTCAAACCAATGTGGAACAGGACAGGAGAGTAAAACAGCTCCAAAGGACTCCTGCATCCAGCAGCTGCCTGGTCAGAGCACTGTTACCTTGCTGTCCTCCTGCTCCAGATGGCACATTCATAGTAGCTAAAATGTTCTGAAGGTCACTCAGTTGAATGGGCTGGGTCGGGCTGGTGGCTGAGCTGGTTCCATTACCCGAGCTGGGAACGGGGCTGGGACTGGTCACGGAGGCAGCCGCAGGAACGGACGGGGCAGGCGTTACACGGGTGGAAGAAGTCGTGGATGATGGAGTCACTGCAGCCGACTGGCTGCGAGAGCTGGGCAAGATAATTGCAATAATTAACTCCCTGCAAAAACCTCTTGTATTCTGAAAAGCTTCTTTTCAAACCCTTACAATATTAAAAACTCCTACCTCATTTTAGAGAGGTAATAAGCAGCCTTGATTCCCACCATATTCCCATGATTCCTCCCACAGCAGTGACAAGTTCACATTACAACAGCCTGCAGGCCCAGGGCAGACCAGGTCTCCTACCTTGATGATGAACTGCTGGTTGGGGGTCCCCCACTCCCGAGCAGACTGGCCAGCCCAGGCCCCGTCAGTGCGCCCAGCCCACCTTCCGTAAACATAAAAGAAGAACAGGTTTAGACATTTATTTCTTCAGGTTTTCTGCACCTCTCTTCTCTGGAGAGGCTGCTCTTGTACCTGAAAGGTTTTACTTGCTAAAACAGAGGAGGGGGTGAAAGAGCCCAACCCACCCTCCCATTCCCTTCTGTAAATTAACAGAATCTTCTTTTCTGATCTTGCATCCCCATTAGAGAGCTGAACATCTCAGAAATTACTCAATTTCTAGGTGTACACAAGGATAAAGTTACTCCGGTTCGTGCCATACGTACATCATCATAACACAGCCCTCTCCACTTATCTGCTACACCAAAAATCCAACTCTTCTATGAACTTTAAAACCAAGGCCCTCAGCAGAAAATCCCAGAGGCGCCTTTGAGTCATCACCACTCTCTCCTCACAGATCAGGGGTTTGCAGCTTCAAACCTAATGCAGAGATGCGGCAACAGAATCAGCCAAGCTCTTAAACACTTCATAAGCAAAGAAGGACAGCTCCACACACCAAGTGCTCTAAGGGGAGCAGCCAGCAGGAAACCAACACCCCTATGCCAAAGAAACCAGAATCAACCTCCTCCACCACACATCCCAACTACCAAGGACTTATCACAGGGTCAAGAACCTCAGCAGGAAAAGGCCTGGCTGCTGGCCCCCCTGGAGTTGTCAGGGACTCGACTGTTCCCCTACAACTCCTCTGAGCCACATCAGCCAAACACTCCATTTCCCATCAGTAGTTCCTTGCACCACACCTGATTATACACACAAAGCACCTGCATTTCTCACCCACCTCTGGGAGCTCCTGGGAACAGAGGACAGAACAACAGCGCTCAGTGAGCAAACCCATGGCCAACTGCAGCTGCAGACCCTGTGGGTCAGAGTGAGCCCCTGGCAGTCCCTCCTTGTACAGGAACAATCCCATGCAACCAGCACTTCCTGTCACTCATCCCCGAGTTTCCCCAGCACCAGGCATGGCAGGTGAAGCTCACCTGGCTGCACTACAGTGTTCTGCTCCATTTCACGGTAAAAGTGACCCAGGAGCAAGAGAGCTCCTTTGTAGCTCCACAGAGCCCCAAGAGATGCAAACCAGATGTGAAGACGACACTACCAGGGGAAATGATCCCCAGGGATTCACCACAACCACTGTTTGCAGCAGCAAGCAGATGGTTCTCTTCCTGTTACATGTCAATCTGGCTTATGGCTGGATGTAAAGGCAAGGAAAGAAGAATTGCTGAGGAAAAGTGCTGAGAAAAGGAGGACAGTCTCAGGATTATCTGAAGCTTCAAGAGGAAGATCTTTTCCAAACACATCCTAAAAGGCCAGATTTTTCCAACACTATGAGATTTGCATCTGAACATCCCAATATGAGACTTGCATCTGAAGCTAAAGACACCAGCCAGATCAACTAAAATGCACTTCTGAGCTTAAGCACAGAAGCTGTGTCACTGCCATCTGTGTTCCTTTGCCTATTTGCCTATTTCTGACCTGTCAGAAAACGCTCCTGGAGCATGGATAGCATTGAGAACAGACCACAGCAGACTCCAATATAGCCCTCAGCCCCTTCAGAAACCAGGGATTCCAGCTCTCCCCAGGAGAGAGAGCCCAGCCCTGAGCCTTGCCCATCTGACTGGAGAGTGCTGTGGGGTGGGACCACTGTGACCTTCCCCTTGAACTCTTTCCACTTTGAACACAAATATTCACTGAATCAGAGACAACACAAGCAATTCCACAGCTTGGTAACCAGCACATTCACCAGGAACAAATCACTGGTTTTCAGCCCCTGCTCCAGAGAATATTTAGGAAGAAGAAGGATTAGAAAAAAACAAGGGAAAAAAAAAGCAGAAGATTCAGTGCAGCAAGGAGCAGAACCACAGATCCTTGCAGATCAAGCCCTGAGATGAGTGCTGTGGAGAATCTGGTACCCTTTTTCTGTCCCTGAGCTCATCTCTGAGGCAGGGCCTTGCCTTCTTATGAGAAAGAAGTGCTATTGAGATCAGTAGCACTATTTGAAAATATCGTCAGGTAAGATGTAACCTGGCAGGAGACAATACCACTTTGGCATAAAGATATTAAAGCATTTTACCAAGTCCTCCTAAGCCCGTTGGTCCGATCAGCTGCATGAGCTGGTTATGGCTCATGTTTCCAAGAAGGCTTTGCAAGCCACCCTCACCTAAAAACAAAAACATTCTGAAACACAACATATTCACATAGTTTCTTTCACAGCACTCCGGCTCAAACAGCAGGAGATTAATTGGCATCACATTGTGTATGGAAAAACAGTTTCAAGTCTTTACTGATTCATGATCTTCATAAAAGATAAATGTAACTTGGCTTCATAAAGAGGTAAGACTCCAGAGAATCTGCTGGAAACAAAGAGATTTCTCCTGGCAGTCTTAACTTTCAGCCTACACCTATTTTAACAGCACAGTTTATTCTGCTAAAAGCATGTGCACGCTTCTGGTATTAACATTGTCCCCAGCTCACCCTCCACAGCCATCAGGGATTTCTTCCTGGGGAACTCTAGGGGCTTAGTCTAGACATAAATTTAAAAAATTAAAAGCCTCTGACATGAAGGAGCAGAGAATGGACTGTACCTCCTAGTGCTGAGAGCTCATGGCCTCCACTGGCATTCCCACCCAATGCCCCTGGCATGGGGGGATTGTTGAGATATTCATTCACCTTACGGCAGTGCTCCTCATCCTTGTCTGTCTTCGGCTCCTGCAAGAGAATTGCTCTTGGTATGAGTCATACTGGGGGTATTTTGATCCAAGACCTTTGTCACTGGCTCCCCACAAACCTGCATCCAGAAGAAGAGTCGTTTTGATCCTGCCTTGAACTTCAATACATACACACGGCCTGTGGTGCACTGTGGGACTCTCTTGAACTCACAGTCATCAGGAAAAATAATCAAATCCTGGAAAGTGTGTCAGGAGAAACAAATGTTTGAGAAAAAACATCAATATTCCTTTTAATTTCCCAAATTCTTCTGCCTTTCTCCACAAACTTTCTTCCATCTGCTCCTCAGAGCAGAGAGGATGTGGAAGTGCAGCTCTGTCAGTGACATTCTTACCCTAATTTGTCCTGGAGGAGCTCTTTCCACAGTGCAAGCAGATCAGAATGTGACATAACACGTCAGAACTGAAACACAAGCTCATACTCACATCCTCCACATTGCCCGAAGTCCTGTCCTTCCAGCAGAAGTGAATGAGGGAATCATCGGTTTGCTGGATATAAACAAGGCCTTTTCTCTTGTCTGGAGTTACAGTACTGCCTTTCAGGGACATCTTCCCTGCCCGAAATTCCACCAGGTATTTGCTCGAGGAGCCACGAGAGCCTGGCACCAGGCTTGGAAATAATGCACCTGAAGACATCCTGGAAAGGGAGAGAGCAGCAGGTGTGATGAGAAACCTTCCCACATCCTCTCTTCCCAATATCAAATTTCAACCTTTACCAGGTGGCTTCACAAAAGCAATCTGTCCCGCTGCCTACAGAATTCCAGGGCGATTCAACTGAGCTAAAGCAGAACCCTGGATGAAAACAGGAGGCTCTACAGCTCTCCACTAATAAAGGACAGACTGTGAGCTGAGGCACTTGAAAATGAAGCCACCGTCCCCCGGCGCTTCCTTCTTCAGTTCGAACCGTGGTTCAAAGCAGGAAGCCCAGCTGGATCTTCACACTGCGGCTCCAGCACCCTCACAGAGCCCCAGAGCCTGCCCCGTGCATCACTGACCCTCACGGTGACCCCTCACGGCGACCCCCCGGTACCCCCTCCCGCACTGACCGACCCGCGGGCCTGGCGGCGATGCCGGGCCCGGCCGGTCCTGCGGGACTGTGCGGCTGCTCCCGGGGCCGCGCTGCGCTCACAGCCCGGCCAGCCCGGCCCCGCCGCCGGGCAAGAGTCAGAGCCGAGCCGGGACAGGGGGGTTTCGCGGCCCGGCCCGGGCACCCCCCCCGGCCGCCCAGAGGCCGCGATCTTCTGCCAGGGCCCCCCGAGGCCGCCGTGCCTCTTTTCCCCCGGCTTCCCCCGACAGGAGACTCCCAGCCCGGCCGCCGCTGGGCGCGCAGTCCCGGGGTTGCCGCGGCGGGTNTCAATCAGAGGAGGCGGGGCGAGGTGCCCCTGCTGTGTCACGGAACATGGCGGCGCTCCCCCCTGACCCCCCCAAACCCTCATGACCCCCGGGGCCCCATCCCATTCCTCAGCCAACTACAGCCCGGGGCCAGCGCGACTTCAGCACCTTTGGTTGGTTACAAAAAAATAAAAAACTTCCGCGGAAGGCACGCCGGGCCCATGGCCAAAGCCCAGGTTCCCTCACAGTATTTCAGTATAGTTTCCTTGACCCAAATCGCAGGTGTTTTCAAAGAGACGGCGGTGTGCGGTGTAGGGCCTGGCCAACACAGGTGTGTTCCAAACAGCAGCGCTGAGTGAAGAGTGTTTGCTTTTTAAAAGGGGTTTGGGGCAAAAAGTTTACTGGGAAATTGTTCTTAATTATTAAACAAGGATAAATAGTTCTCATTAGTTTTCTTCTCTCTGAGTGATCTAGGATCGATGGTTCCTGCCCCCATTAATCTGGGTGACAAGATGCTGGATGTGTGAAAAGCTGCTCCCCATTTACAGCAGGACATCACCTCCAATATACAAACACTGTACAGCAACTACCAAGTTACCTTTCACATTTATAGCATTTTTTACCAGAAGTCCACTCTTGCTCCAGCTCACACCTGGCCTCTCCATCAAGACACCAAGGTGAGGTCTCAGCGCTGGGAGCGTTCCCAAGGCTCTTCCCGCTGCCAATTCCTGGCCACTGCAGGTTTAGGATCCGGCACCACACAGCCCTCACTGTCCTGCACCCCCACCACCCTGCAGCCTGCAGGGCAAAGGTGCTGAGGAACAGAGTCCACCATGGCTGGATGCCTCCACCCAGGGCTGCAGGCGTCCAAAGCCCCAATTTAAATCATCTTTGTCCACTGAACATCACAATGGAATCAAGGTACAGCCCCAGAGCTGGCTGAACAAAGCCAGAGTCCTCCTGCCCCCTCCCCCCAGCTGCTCTCTACAGGTCTCACAAAAATCTCTGTTACCATCCAGAGGCCCAAAGGGTATTTATTAAGTATTTATTATAATTTCTTTCTAGCTGGTTTCTCTATGTAGCTGTATTAACATATACTAACACAGTTATCTTATATACAGTGTTTAATCAAGTTATAAAAGTGACATTCTTTCAAAAGGTGCAAAGTTATTAATGTTTTGACACGTAAACTACTGAGGCGAGATCTGCATTGAAAGTAAAAACTTTTGGACTTTGAGAGCATTAGGAATGCCAGGGCTGGCCAAGCAGAGCTGTATTGGCAGCGTGGGGAAAGGGTTCTGAAAGTGTTGCCAATGAAGAACAATAAATTAGAAGAATGGATCTGGAACTAATCTGAAATTTTACTGATAACTTCAGACTAAAGGAAGGGGAGACGGGGGTGAAGATGTAAGTAATGAAGTGCTCTTACACTGGAACTGTTCCCAGTTTCTTTTTATATCCCATGAAGATTCTATACTGAAGTTTGGATTAAACACGTTGGTAGAATTGTTTCACGCTTTCACATAATGACAAGGCTTTAGGTCTTCGAATTTTAAATCCTGGCTTAGACAAAAGGGATGCTAACCTGTACACCTCCTCTTAGAAACATAACATCTGTACATTTTTTTTCTATTCAGGCAATTTCTATTTATATGCATTGTTTTAAAAACATCACTCCAGGATTGAACACACTATGTAATTAAAGCAAGTTTTAAACTCCCACTGGTCTAATATGTGATTCCTTTCAATCCTTACCTAACAAAAATTCCCTATGGCGCATGCAGCGAGTTTGGAAAGGGGTTAACAGCGTCTGACACTGTCGTTAAAGCTCAGGTTTTTATCAAAACTATTTTTATGCTGTTCCATGTGGATCAGCAATGTCTTTTCAGATGTGTCTGTGCCTGTACTAGGAACAAACACAACCCCACTGTGCCACAAAGTCCAGCTCAAGTTTTGAGGACTTCCATCAACAAGGTACAAATTTTAGCAACAGAATCCAGTTGCCATGAACAAGATTCAGATTGTACCCTTCCTTAATGCCTTGAAGTTTTACAGCTTCTCTTATTTTTCCAATGAAGGCAACTATATTTCCCCCAAATTTAATCTAACTGTTGTACATATGATTTGATAGAAGAATTTCTCTACGAATATGTTAATTTTCTTTTGCTTTTTAATCCTGTGGCTGAGAGAGAAACACTTCAAAAATCTACTTTCTGGATGAAATCACATGTTTTGGACACAAATCAGACCAGTTCTTTCTTGAACTCTTGTTGCTGGCACTTAACACCAACAATTTCTAAATTACTATAAACTTCACAGCAGCACAGCTGCTCTCCATTTTTACCTGGTTACTTAATTAAAAACTTTCATAAAAGCAACAGCAACATTAGGATTACTTTTAATTACTGGACCTAATTTTTCAAGCCTCTCTCCCCACCCTGGCCCCTGAAATGTACCACTTGAAAGAAAATGAATACATCAGTTCAGTAACTGACTATTTCCAGTATTATATGGCTTTGATGGTTTGATATGGAATAAAAAAAAAATCCCACTTTTTGACATCACGTGCTCACAGGAAACTTGTAATAGGTATAACTCTGCCAAAGCTTTAAATTGATTCTGCTTTTTCACAACATACAAAACAGACATGACCTAATAATGAGAAACATGCAAACCAAAACTTCCCCAAAACATGAACCTGTGTGGATACACACATGGAAGTGCTTCCAAAGGAAAGTTTAGTCAAGAAGCTTACACAGTGCCAAAGCTGCCAAAGGTAGTGCAGAAGAGTTAAGCCTCCAAGTGGTAGCAAGCAATATATTGTACATTGGAACCACCTCGATATTCCTGCTATTGCTTCCAAAGCTTCTCCTATGGTAAGAACAGCATTTGACCTCGGGAAAAGCGCATTTTGGGTGTGCCCTTCCCTTCTCCTAAGGTATGCTCTATGGGATTTGTCACAGGTATACAGTTTAATGCTCACAGTGTCCCAAAGTTGTGAAGACTCTGTAACAGACAACTACAGTGCGAGAGGCTCGGGCTGGGGTTTGTGTCCTGAGTCTCTCAGTTATGGAATTGTTGAGAGGGGGCTGGGAGCTCCAGTCCCCAGGGAATGCTACATACAGTACGGGGAGTGTGACAGGACTGGGTTTCATCCTGTTGGCTTTTCATCCCTGCTCCCAGTGCCAAAAACTTCAGCTTCTTCACTACTGGACTAAGTAACAAGGATATTATCTCTATTTTATTTAAGTTAAGTAGTTTTCAAGGATGTTATGTGCTCTATGGATACAGCGTATCCTCCTGCCAGAGAAACTAGGGGAGGAAATGGAGAACCAATGGTCCCTCTGAAAATTAGTGAAAACTTGATGATTTCAGGTGCAGCTTTACGGAATGAGCGCAACAGTATTTAAATATTTGGCAATCCAACATTAGTGATAATTAAATCATTGATTGTTGACTGATAGAATTTCTGTTAAAATTTACTTAGAAAAGCTGGTTGTTGCTATCAACAAAACCAGAGTAACTGGCTTGGAATGAAATCTAGTAACTAGATGTCCGGATGAGATGAGCAAGTGGTTCTGGAATTTCAGTATATGTCTGGACAGTCTGAGAAATTTCTATCAAAATAGCCACCTGAGTACAGCCAATCTGGAGTCCCAGTGTATGGGTTAGTGCCTTGATGAAACCATCTGTAACACAAAAAAGAAAAAGGAGAGAAACAATAAAAGAAAAGAGCAAACAGAATGAAGAGTTATTAACAGGGAAAAAAACCCCAGTGTTGCTTCTTTCACAAAACGTTCTAAAAATACACTGGTATTTCTTATAAAAATAATTCTCAGGAAATATTCTGAACATGAAAATCATTGAACTTCCTACACAATTATCACTACCTTGCAGAACACCTTTTATTTTAGCATAAAGTCAAGGAGTATGAAATGGATTTAGTAATTGCTATCCTATTCCACGTAAAAAAAAAATTGTTACTCTAGATTATATGTATTAATTTTTACTTTAAAAGAATGCCAAATCAGTTACACAATCATTATAGGAAATTTGTCCCAAGAGGAAACAGTTTCTGTTCTATAGAGCTGTGCCTGGCACAGAACATCAACAGCTGCTCACTTTTTATCCACATTAACCAAAACTAATTTTATGTTCTCTGGAAGAGATTTTTTCAAGGCATTAACTGGAATTAATCTGCAGCTACTCCTCCAGGCTTTGGGAAAAGAATGCTTTTTCTTCTGAATTTCATAAAATCATGGAGCATTCCAAAGTTCTTGCCTTTGAAGGAAGCAACTGCAGCGACTGGCCATGAACACACACTTGACTGCACAGCACTGGCAGCTGTGAAAAGCATCCTGTGGGAGCAGCAGCTAAATCACACATTGCTCCCTGATGCATTCTGTGACTCAGAAATCACTTGAATATGCAATCAAAAAAGTAATTTCTGGAGCATCCAAGCCAAGAAATTCAAAGAGTGTGAAAATAAAAGGCTCTAGAGGGCTACAATGTTTTGCTCAACTATCAAAAGCTATACAGGACTTGGTTAAAGGAGAGATGACACTTAAACATTTTAACATTCATTCTAACAAAAAAAAAGGACCTCTCTAGGTTAAAAAAAAAACAACCCAACATTACCACAGTAGTTAATTATGACAGGATGCAGCATTTATTATTAGATAATTTGTCCAGGACAGACTTACCAGCAATTTTGGCTTCCAGCTACATACTTAATTGTTGACTCAGCAATGCTTTAAATGACACTAAAAATTGTGCTGTCATGGAAGCAATCAGACATGTGCTGTCCTGAATAAAAACAATTCAAGCAGTGCACCCAACTATTCCAAGCTTAAACAAATTCCTCCTTCCTTACCGTGTGTGCCACTCCACCTCGTCTTTTGCACGCTCCTTGCGAGCAGCTCTTTGTTTCTCTTCTAATCTCTCCTTCTCTTTGCTTGCCACATCTAACCAATGTTTCAAGAGAAATTGGTAATTTAGCAAAAAATTAAGAAAAATGCAGAAAACACAGGAAAGACCAGAGAAACGAAACAGAATTCATTAAGCACAAGAAAGCATTTGCTTTCCACAGTCTTTAGCAACAAAAACCTAAAACTCATTTCAGAAAAGTGCTGCTACAAACACAGAGCTGAAACGGAAATGTTTTGTGTTTTATCTCTCAGAAGCACTGCACTGAGACAGCAGGGAAGAACTTGGACTAGGCCTAATAGAGTGATTTTTTTCACTATTTGGCTGTATGTTTCCTCTGACAAACACCAGAGCAGCAGAGCACGTCTGCTCACCACATGTCACTCCAGACAAACTCCAGAGCAAGTGGGGCACGTCTGCAGCTCCTCCCAAGCTAGCAAACATGGAAACACATCATAACACAGGCTAGCAGCCCTGGGAGTCACCTGGGATGCATCTGCTCTCCCAGGCTTTTCTGGGAGAAAACAGATATCATACACTGTTCAAAAGCATGTTCAGTGCATGGGATGAAAAAGAGTTAAGGCTGCTCTGGGAATGAGAAACTGAAGACTGTTTCCTGCATCGACCTCCCTTCAGTCATCCCTCCCAAAACTCACCCATGTGCAAGTATTTCCTGCAGCAAACACATACCCATGTTCCCGTTCTCCATGTTCCTGATATCCGGGCGTAGCCGGCAGTCTGTGGGAGCCAATATCGCTTCCATACCCTTTTCCAGCTCATTGAGGCTCACAGCAAAACTGGTGAAATTGTACATCTGCAAGCAAGTTAAAGGGAACACACACAAGTTATTCCAGCAAAGCAGTGCTGGCTTCCCTACAATGAACAGATACAACAAAACTTCCAGGAGAATTTGCTGAGTCAAACCCCTACTGGCTGCCCTGAAGGCAAGGTTAGGTTCATACACCAGCTGGATACTTTGTTGGAGAGGAGGAACAAGAAAGGGCAAATGGGGATAGAAATCCCCATCACGGCTTTCATTTTTTAAGCAGTCTCAGCTTGTGAGGATTAAGACAGATTTTCTATGATACTGATATTTAACATCATGATTATTAGGGAAAAGCAGAACAAAACAAAACCACCCACACCTAAAAGACCAAAAATGTCTTGCTTAAACTACGGAAATTAATATCCAGCTCTCCAGTTACTGCACCTTGTGGCAGCTTGTCTTGGAATAGCAGGGCCAGCAGAAGGGAATGTGTATCCATATTTCAGCCACTCAGTGCAAAGACCTCCCAGACAGGTTAGCCCAAGTGCCCAGATTCCCAGCTGCACCCAGAGCATGCATTCCTCGTGCCAGCTCAGACACAGCAGGGCTGCTTTCAGCACAGGACCGAAGCAGAGCTTGCTGGAGTGTAATTTCAGCGCAGCAAGAACTGCCAGAGCCTGGTCCTGTGCCAAGGAGTGACACTGCAACAGGGTTCCCTGGATCATTACTCCTGTTCCCCTGGATAAGTCAAAAGCAAGGGCAAGGCAGAGGCTAATTGGAACAGGTACCTGTGAGGAGTTTGGTGGCCTACAGTTTATTCTCCAAAGCAATTTACTGCCTGGTATGAACTGCACCGTGTCTTGAACCTCTGGCATATCATCAGCCTCATCATTTTCAGATTTAATATCGTCTTCACTCTGAAACAGATAATATTTGGCAGAGGAACAAAGGAACACTGGAGGGTTTCATCTAGGATTCTGAAGAATTTGTTCATGTTTAAGATACTGAACACTCCTGTATTTCTGCCTCATCCCTCCTGTTTGCTTTTCCTCACTCTTTATACAGTCCCTCTCATTTTTATCATGTCTTGCTCCTGATATCCTTGAATAGTCTCCCAACACTTAAATAAAACTTGAATATCTGTTTTAAAAAAATCAGTAATAGTAATGACAGTAAATTACGGACTTTCAGAAGTGTTTTCTCCAGCTTCCCTTCTATCCTATGCCATAATTTAATTTCACCTCACACGACCATTATTCCTTCAGGTGCAAATGAGCCGAGACTGAAATTTAAACCAGATCCCAAGTTAGTTCTTAAGTCATAAATAGGGCACACCTGTTTTTGGATATTGCTTCATCATTTGCAAAACATTCGGATGTGTGGTTAAAAAAAGACAGGCCCTCATTTCAGTCTGATCCAGACTCCAGTCACAATCATCACTGCCAGTTTTCTCACTGTGAAGACTGTGTCCTTAAGTTTATGAATACACTGACTTTCCTTCAAAGTTCCTTTGTTACCAGCTGCACTGCTCTGCTGCACATATAAAACTCCAATGGTTCAGGAGGCTGCTCTCAGAATTTGAGAGTATCTGACTGCTGCAGGACACAGACAGCAGCATTGTAAAATTTCAGAGGATTTCACCATGAGAACCCATTTTAAACCACAACAACCAGAAGGGAATTTTGAGGCAATAACATCCTGAAGTGACAGTAACAGTTTTTCTCACTCCCACCCCCTTACTATTTTCTTTCTGCCCTCTCTGACATGGTTTATTTGTTTCAATCAAAAATACCCTACTAGGTTAAACAGGGCCTGTTTTATACTCTAGAAAACAGCTCCATATGGTTAAAAGTCTAATTTCAATCATTTGGTTTGAGTATTCATTATTTAAAAGGACACTTCTAGGCTACTTTCCATGTCAACATCTGGTTTACTGTTAGACAGTTCCCCATCTAAATATAGTCTCAACAGGAAGGAAGGAAGGAAAGAAAGAGTTGATTTTCTTAAGATTAACAGAACCTTATTATTTTTCTAAAAGAGTCAAAATATAAGCCTGTACCATGATGGAATCCAGAGCCAAAAGCAAGGCCTGTTGCTCTAAGGTTCTTCTGATGTGAATACTTTTAAAGTTTGAGCCTCTTATCATCAAGAGTGATTAGCTTCTGTTTAACTTTTCATTGTCAGTGAGTAACTTTTGATCTAAGGAAACCCAAAGTCCTCTGCTGCAGCATACAGTATTTCCCATTTTCCATGTGACACTGAAGTTTTGGCAGCAACTTACCTGACACTGCTTACATGTGAAATAACACCCCTGCATGTTTCTGGACCTCTTTGTTGTAAAAAATTTTTACATGGTAAGTTCTGAACATCTGCATCACCAAAAAGCATATCTGACTTAAAATTATTACTGTTTTTACTGCCCAAATCCTAGGATTTTCACTGCTGGAGTTGGCAGTAGAGCCACTTTCCTCATTCAAGGACTGGACAACATCAGCTTGGGGGTTGATATTTGATGATTTCTCTTTGACCAGTCTCTAGCAGACACCATTTCAACAAGCTCCCTTCCATGCCAGCAGCTCACACTACAGCCTGCTAAGCTCCAAGTACCAAGGGCCTTCTCACTGCCCCATCCAACTCCTACCAAATGACAGTTGTAACCCTTCATTCACCTATATAAGATGCTTTGATTTTATTCCTGACATTTCAGAGTCTTTTCTCCCTAAAGAATCCTTCACCTTACCGACTTCTTCTTCTGCTCACCGCCTCTCTTCTCACTCTTTTTGTAGGTCTCGTACGTGGTGGGATCAGTGCACCACAAACATTCTGTCCACTTGCCATAGATCACACACAGCTTCTTCCTACTGCAGAGAAAGCAAAGGACACTGAGCTCTTCCTTCAGACTGAGCCTGCTAAGCCAAGCCTTGCAGATTCTGATCTATATTAAATACTCAGCTTCCTACTTCACTGCATTTTATGCTTCTATTTGCAGATTTCACGCAATCACAGAATGGGTGACTGTTAGAAAATACAGATGTTTGATAGGCAAAAAGTAAAGGTTTCAGCTCATTGCGGCCCTCCAGAACAGATCCTCATGACAGTCACATGCTTTTGCTACTGTTAAATGAACGTGGGTACATCAAAGCCAATTATAATACAGATACTCAGAGTCAGAAAACAGGTTTGGGTTAATTAAAAGCTTCTAACAACAGCATTCTCATTATTTTCAACTGAAGACTGGAATTATGACTGTACAACAGCAAACCACTTGCACCTACTCTGCATTTTCCCTTTATTTCCAACACCTGGATTGGAGAGTTTTTCTAATAATGCTTACAAATTATTATCCTGGAATCAGGGGGTTTAATACTGACACAGAGAACAAAACTGGGTTACAAATTACATCACTAGCAACTTCAAAGTCACATCCTTGTGGTCACTATGCCAGCAAAAGAAATGCCCCAGTGTTCAAAAACAGAGACCAAGAGGCTTTTATCACTTACTGCTTGTCCTGGATGTATCCCTCTACTCTGTGAAGCTCTTTCCCAAACAGTCCACAAGGTTTAAAATTAAGGACACATTTATCTCCAGTACTGTGGAGGAAATAAGTACATGCTTAGAGAGGCAAGCCCCTAAATACATCAGAAAATTTATTTTACCTTATAGCGTTTTTAATACAGTTATNACAATGCACCTACTAACATACCACAAAAATAACGTGTCATAGGTTCAAACAGTATTTTATTCTCTTCAGATCTAGCATGGCTATGCTACTTTGAAATGAAAATAATCCTGTCCATCAAACAATGTTAGTGACATAAACAACCTGGAGCAAACAGGCATGTTACATTAGCACAGAGGAATCAAATCAACACCATGGAGGTCCAACCTGCCTCTGGCAATTATTTCATTTAATGGTTCTGGAGTTAAATTTAATTATTCTCTGGCAACAGAGCTGAATTTGGATGGGCAACTCACAAATGTAAAACCTTTGCTCTCCATAGGCCATCTGGCTTTGTGCCTTTTCATCAATAATATTATGATAGTAGGCCCAGGCCTAGGGATAGTTTGCATTTCTCAGGAGAAGGAAAAGAAAACAACCCCACAAAAAGACAAAAAAACTCCACAAGACTTTGGAGCTACAAAGCAAAGCTTCTTGTGTGTCAGACAAAAATCAAAATCTGCTCTGTAATACAAATGACCACAACAATCCCTACAGCAATGGGTTCATGATCAGCATTACCTGTGATTTACAATTTCTACCACTCCATACTGTTCTAACCACAGTTTACCAATAATTACATTATGTACACAACAGGTTGGATTTGTCCATGTGTAAGCTTCATTGTGCCTGTCAAGGAAATAAGAGAAAGAAATCATTTTCTTGAGCTTGAGATGGAAACCTGTTTTCAATTCTGTTCATGGCAGGGCAAAATATTTAGCACTCCTCTGAACAGCCAGCACTCAGCTTCAAAACAGAAGAGAAACAGATTTTTCTTTACAAGCCAATAATGTGTTGTATCCAAGCATTACTGCAAATTAATAAAGTGATATTGCTCTTACTCTTCTCCTTTCTCACATTAAGTTTTATAGTTGCTGTGCTTTGGATTACAAATTTCAGCTCAACATAAAGAGCAGTCCAGGAATTCATCTTTTTCATTTGCATTTTAAATTTTTTAAGTGATAAAACATAGTATTTGCAGGAGAACCAGACTAACAAACTAATGCCTAACAGTGTCTTCTATTCAACTGCTGCAGCAGCAGTAAATTGTATAACTGATTTCCACAAAAATGCCACAAGTTTTCTCATCAGTGTTTGAGGCCTGTTCCAGTGCCACTGAAGGTAATTTTGGGGGTGGGAGTGTTTTTTTCTTTTTTAGTTGGTTGTTTAACACCAGTGGGACACAACAGCACTATTGCAAGCTCCACAAACATGACATTTTGAATTCAGTTCAAACTACTCAATCCTTTCCCCAAAGATTTACTGAGAAGGAAAAATCCTAAAATTGATTTTCCACTTGGTTGTATTTTTGGTTTATTTTTTTGTGAAAAGCTTTTAAGGTGACTTAACAGATTCTAATCCTTAAAAGACATTATTCCATAAATGATCAAAAAGTCAGACAACAGGATTCCTGTTGTCACTAGCAGAGTCAAGGCCATCTAGTCACACTCATCTTTCAGTGCTGGTAAGGGAAATACTGAAGTTATCTGGTAGGCAATCAGAAAGAAAAGAAGAAAAAAGTAGAAAAGCTTGAAACTCTGTTTTAACAGAAAATACAGAAAAAGCAGTGTCCTCTGTAAAAAGTGCCTCGTACTTCTACTTCCAGTGAGTATGGAGAGAACACTTCAATGTAATGTTTCCAACCCATCTATCCAGCACAGCTTTTCCAGTACAGAGAAATAACAGATCACTGAAGTTGCACTATTTCCCACAGCTCTTTTTCCTCAAGGGNTTTGGCATTTCCACCTCCTCTCTTCAAGACACAGGTTGCAAAACCATCTCTGAACCTCATGACAGCAAAGACAGCTTTTCCAGTACAGAGAAATAACAGATCACTGAAGTTGCACTATTTCCCACAGCTCTTTTTCCTCAAGGGGTCTTTAGAACAATGGCTACTCTTCGGCTTGGGGAAAAAATACCAGAATCCCTGAAATTCACCCCCCAGCCTTTAAACATAGTCTTATTCCTGAACTATTCTGACACCAGAAGCTTTACAACATAAACCAAAACACAACACAAGGCACTTATGGTTAGAGCTGATGAATTGAAGCACATTTTGTGCTGGAGAAGTGAGGGAAAAGTGTCTTCTAATGCTTTGAAAAATAGTCATGGTTAACATAAGGGCACAATTTAATACTGACTCACAGCTTTGCTTCCCAAACATCTCCTTGTTCACTCAAGCCTTGAGCAGTTCTCAGACTCCTCAAAGCAACAGAATGGTCTGAATCACAACACTGAGAGGCCCAAAATTTGATTTCAACTTCTGCTGGCTAACTTGAAGCAATTATTTAAAACAAATGCTTTAACTGTTTATATTCTAGTTTTGACTAGGCTCAGCAAGAATCTTAACAGTTTTCTAAAGAAAGGCTCTCGAGGAACAAACATTATTTTGGTAACACCTGCATTCTGCACTAACACTCACAGTTCCTTCTACATTCAGAAGACATTTCCTTTATTTCCATCACCATTTATCTCCAAGGCCAGTTCATACTTTCACAAACTTTGGAATATTAGATGCCAACAGCTGAAAAATTAAACTACTTCCAAAATAAAGTATATGAAAAGTCAATACTTGCTGTGGCAGGCAAGTTTGTTATTGAAACCAAACGCCTAGAACTTTCTTAAATCAACATTTCAAAACCACCTCAGAGTTAAGCCTCAGAAAAGCTTTTATAAAAGCACCAAATCCAGAATACTTTATTTGCAACTGTTCTAGTGCGTCCTCATGTCCCACTTGGGAAAGCTCCAGTCTTTGTGCCACCAGGAGACAAAACAACTCGGGGGACATCACGTAATTTATGAGAGACAAGCCTGGGAGCAATCTGGAGAGGCATTCTCGATTTTGGTAGGAAGCTGATCTTTCTCTGGAAGTGGCAATCCTGACAAGTTTCTCTGTTCCCTTACCACACAGAACAGTTATTGTCAGATGAAGCTCTTTCCACACAAACCACCAAAACCAACAGCAATACCAAAATTGAGATGAGCATGAACAGCCCAGTAAGAGAATTTTATCTCTATATTTAAATTTTACATGCCTTCACAGAACTAGCTTTCAGTAGCAACAAATTTGTAAGAAATGCTAATTTTCATGATGCAAAAACTGGGTCAAATCGCTACAGCTATGGAAGCATAACACAAATTTTAAAAAAACAGGTCTGAAATTAAGCAGTGAAAATTAACTTGTAAATCAATTCTTATAACCTCTTCAGCAAGGGGTTTTTAGGTAATCACCTTTGAAAGGACAACAGGGTTATTACAATAAGTAAAAAAAGTTATTTACTTCTCATACTCACTTCAGAAGCTCCAAAGTAATTGTTCCCCGAGGTTCTGCCTCTATACTCTTCCCCCAGAATTTTAG
>VZUA01094971.1:15466-28475 GCA_013401035.1 Horornis vulcanius
TGGTGGATGAAGGGTTAGAGGAGCTTCCCTGTGCAAGATTTTCAGATTTTCCTAAATAAGTACAGCAAATAAATCCTAAAGCCAAAGGTAACTTCTTAAAGCAAATAAACCTTCTCCTTTAAAGCAGCAATACCTGATTGTTTAACACAGATTTAACTCCAAAACCTGGTACATCCCAGTGTTGAACTCACTGATCCCTTCCAGCTTGGGATATTCTGTGATTCTGTATCCCATGATTAACATTAGCAGTTCATCACATCAGCCTGGCACTCCTGCACAGAATGAAACCTGCAGGGTGCAGCTGGTGGGGGCCCTGGTAGTGCTGGCTTAATGGTTGCACTCCATGATCCCAGAGTTTCCAGCCTTAACAATTCCCTGATTCTGTGATTCCCACAGGCTGTGCAGGTGGCTGAACTGGTAACCAGCCTGATGAAATCCCTGCTCTGCTCTGAGCCACAGCTCCAGTTCCCAGAGAGAGCTGGCAAACACAGCTCTCAATGTTTGGGTTCTGGAGAGGCTTTCTAAGCCTACTGCAAAATTAGATCTCCTCTCCTGGCTCTTGGCTTCCTTTATTTGTCATCCTTTCTGCATTATTTTTACCCAGCCCAGGCCATTCTATGTTTGTTTCTTTTCCTGTGTACACCCCACCCCTTCTTCCCCAAGGATATAACCTCCTGCTGTCAAACCAACCCCCCAAAATCACAAATCTCAGGCAGTAGGGACAAAAGGAAGGTTTTGTGCCCTCCTTTATCCATTTTCCCTCTGCAGTGCTTTACACACCAGGCTAAACAGGCCTGGGGTGTCACTGGGGATGGCCCTGGATCCAAAGGGGCAGAAGATTTGTGGGAAGGTCTCCAGACCAGTCCTCCACCCCCACCTGAGCACTGGCAGTGTTTCAGCAGGATCTTGGTTCTAATCCTGTTTCCAACAAGTCTCCTTTGCAAAATCCATAACCTACTTCTCTACAGGAGCTGGTCCAAGCTGCTGTGCTAGGAACCTGAGGATTTGTCACATTAGTTTTAAAGGAAAATAGTAAGTCCCTTCTCTGTTCAGAGAAATTACTTCAGGTTTAAAAGAAGCCCCTGCAGTGTTTGAGTCAGGAAATCCCATTTCCCAGAGGTGCCAACTTCAAGGCAGCAGGAAGAGCCTTAGTTAGGGACTCTCTCTTTGGAATTTTCTCTGGATACGTTTTGCCCTGAGGTAGTCAAAATACTGGATGTAAGGAATCCTCTTCAACACCCACACAGTTTTCCTGTCAAATTAAGTAGGAATTTATGCACCTCATGATAATTTTCTAACATCAATTCTGGATTTAGGCTCCAAATTCCAGGGCTGAGGATACAGATTTGGAGCACTGAGAGTCTTGTGGAACTTGGTTGCTGAGTTGAGGGCTCAGCGTATTATCTCCATTTCATATATAAAAATGGATAGAGTAGTTCAACAGTTACAAATAGGAGGGAAAAATTTAAAATCTCTGATATGGACTTGCATTACCATAACAGACCTGAGGGTACTCAGCCTGGAGAAAAGGAGGCTCAGGGGGGCCTTCTGGCTCTCCACAACTCCCTGACTGTAGAGGGCAGCTGTGGCTGGGGTTGGGGGGAGAGGGTCAGGCTCTGTCCCCAGAGAACAGGGACAGGATGAGAGGGAAGGACCTCAAGTTGTGCCAGGGGAGGGTTAGGTTGGACATCAAGAGAAATTTCTTCATGGAAAGGGTGGTCAGGAATAGGAAGGGGCTGCTCAGGGCAGTGGTGGGTCCCTATCCCTGGAGATAGGAGTCTTTCCAAAGAAAGACTGGGCATGACACTCAGTGCTCTGCGCTGCATGACAAGATTGGGATCAGGCACAGGTTGGAATCAATGATCCTGGAGAGCTTTTAAAGTCCAAAGAGTTCTGTGATTCTGTAACTACAAATTGATTTAAGTTCAGGACACTGTTAAAAGATATCTTTTATTCAGGGAAGCCACAGACATGAAATGCCTTATATGGGGAAAAAGGGAGGCAAGAAGAGTATCCTAATCCACCCCAAAACCCAGCAATAACAAACAAAACAAAACAAAAATAAGAATTACTAATAGTTTTTATTGCTTGTACAGCACATAAACATGGGCAGATCATTTCTTCACAGTCTTGCCATCAATAAATAAAACAACAGGCAATGCTTTCATTTCAGTGTGATGCTAGCACTGCACTTTGGAATTCCTTTCTCCCAAAGATAGTTTAAAAAACCTTTATATCCTATGCTCCTCTACATCCATTCCGTAGATCAACAACAATCAGTACAAGGAACAGTCTGATTCCTGGCTGTCACAGTGTTCGTAAACACCAGGAATTCATCCAAAGTTATTTGTTGCAGTTCTGCTACAAACTCAAAGGTGTCAACAGACAGGTTGAAGGGAAAGGGATCCAACACACTGGGAAGAAGGGACTGGGAGACAGAATAACCCAGTGGTGTTGTGTGTAGGGAGGCCAAATCACAGGCAGATATTAATGATTAGATACTACTTATTGGACATTAAATATTAGATATTAAATATTAGCTATTAAAAAGGCTGCAGGGGATGCTGAGTTTCACCCAGCTTATCAAACCCAGGCAAAATAGTGGGAAATGAAACACGGGGCATTTCCATTCCAGTATCACACAACTTCTGCAGCACCTCCACCTCTCAGAGGAGTCACAGCCTCCTTGATGGCAGAGCTGCTCTGATAGTGGCACCTGATCCAGGCGCTGCAGGAGTGCAGGGATGTCCCCACGAGCTGGCAGCCCCAGTTTGGCTGGAGTGGGAGGTGAAGCCCAGGAATATTGATTGGTGAAAGTACATGATTTTGTCACAGGAATGCACAAACTTCGCAGCTGGACATGTTTTGCCTGGGTTTTTCCACCTTCTCAGAAACAGCCGGCACAGGCAGCATTGGCACAGATCTCACACAGGTCATCCTCGGCAGCCAGGCCTGTCCAGGAGAAAGGAGGGATTCAGTCATGGCAGAGGGACTCTGGACAAGGAGGAATGGCTTAAGCTAGAGAAGGGTAGTTCTAGATGAGATATTGGGAGGCAATTCCTCTCTGTGAGGGTACGCAGGCCCTGGCACAGGTTGCCCAGAGAAGCTGCAGCTGCCCCTGGATCCCTGGAAGTGTTCAAGGCCAGGCTGGACCAGGCTTGGAGCAGCCTGGGACAGTGGAAGGTGTCCCTGCCATGGAAGGTGGAACGAGATAAGTTTTAAGGTTCCCCCAACCAAACCATTCAGTGATTCCATTATTCTACTTGGATGAATTTTTCCATGGTCTACTTGGATGAACATTTCCAGCAGTGGAATGTGCGCAGGAAACAGCTCAGCTCAGCACTGCAGGAATTTTCCATAGGGGTTTCGTGGAGCCCAAACTTTGCAGGAGAAAGAGCAGTACAAAGGAGGCACAAACCCTCCTAGCTGCCCTAGAAATGACACAGAAGTAATTCCATGGCTTTGCCTCCTGCTATTGGAATGTCTAAGGCTGAAAACTGTTGCAAAAATGTGGAAAACTACAAAATATGAACAACATACTCAGCCTCCTAAAAATCATGGGTGCATCTTCCCTCTTGCACACAGGCCGGAATTCCTCAGGGAGGTGTTTTTCTTGGCATGGGAAATAGCCGGCCATGGGAACCATCATGCGAGGGCTGATGTGTCTGTTCCCATCCATAAGCTCCTTCAGCTTTTTCACGGACTCCAAGGAGAATCTCAAGTCTCCATCCTGTGCAGAACCAGGAAAAAAGAGGTGTCAGGAAATCAGGCTTTTGACAAATCCATTCCATTTCAACCAAGAGCTCTCCCAAAAAATAAAACAGACGGAAAAAATGGTGTTGAAAGAAAGCCCAGATAAAACCTGTGCTGAATGAAGGTAGTAGACAGGGAGAATTCGGGCCTGGTTCATCCCCATGAGACAGACCCATAAAATCTGGGTTAGGAAGATCCAGGCTGGGAATCTTCAGCCTAGAAAAGAGATGACTGGGCAATATCACAGAATCTGGAATGGCTTGGGTTGGAAGGGACCATAAAGCTCTTTTCATTCCACCCCCTGCCATGGGCAGGGACACCTTCCACTAGAGCAGGTTGCTCCAAGCTCCATCCAGTACTTCCAGGGATATGTGGTAGAGATCTACAAAATCATTACTTTAATGAGAGTAAATGGAAATTTATTTGGTTCACCCTTTCTCCTAACACAGCAGTGGAAGTGTCAAGTGTTGGCTGTGACCTGGCAGGGTGTGACCACACAAAAACAGCTTTTTCACACCACACATTGATGAGGGCTTAAAACATTCACCCCAAGACATTGTGGACAGTTTCCATTAATTTAGAATCACAGAATCTCTTGAGTTGGAAGGGACCTACAGGGATCATTGACTCCAGCTCCTGGCCCTGCACAGATGCCCAACAATCCCAATCCCCCAAAACTTGCCCACACAATTAGTGAAAAGCAAGTTTTTGGATGCATAAATATGACACTTCTGACTCAAAGCTCACACCAAAAACTTAAGAAAACTTGGGCAGGACTCAGAAATATTACTCTGTGTTTTAGTCGCTTCTCTCTGTGCACTGGTTAAGGGTTATTCCCTCAGTTTCAAGAGATTTCTCCTTTTTGAGGTCGTAAATTTGAGTTGCAGGAGTTGCAGCTGTTTAACCAAAAGTACAATGTCTGTACCCATCTGCAGATAATCAGAGTTTGGCCTAGAAGACATTTATAAGCACTTTCAAACTGATTTTTATCTACTATTACAATATGGTTCCATGGCCAACATGTAGTCAGTAAGGTGATGTTGGAGGTTTCAACCCAATGGCAAGGTTTGAAACAAGATGAAATTTAGGTCCCTTTCAACCCAAACCATCCTGGGATTCTGGGATCAAGTAACTGCTCTTCATCCAAAGAAATAAAATTCAGTAACTCTGATACATCACAAGACCAAATATTAGCATTTGTTTCACATGCCTGTGAGTCCAATGGGGGAATGGTGTGAGGTAAGTGGGGAGGGGATTTGATTCTTACTGGGGGCTTGGAAGGTTTTTTACAGGATCACATTATTCTGGTTCTAAAGGTTTAAAAAACCCAGTCAGACTTTGGATATGCATTTGCTTAACTAAGTCAAATTCTTTTCTCTTGCAATCACTTTATGATCTTACTCAGGTTAATTTATCAGTGGAACTCAATGATCTTAGAGATCTTTTCTGACCTTAATGACCTCTAAAGGTTAATCAGGCACTAGCACCAGCTGCCCATGGGAGTGGTGGAGTCATCAGCCCTGGAAGTGTTCCAAAAACATGTGGATATGGCACCTAGGGACATGGTGGATCTCTCTGTGCTGAAGGTACTGTTGGATTTAATGATGTTAAAGAGCTTTTCCAACCTAAACAATTTTCTGATTCTGTGATCAGCCCTGGCTGCCTATGAAAAATTCGGTTTTCCTATGAAGACAGCTGTAGATTCAGCTGTTGGTCACACAACTGAGAAGACAAACCCATAGAACAAAAAAAGAGAGTGGATTTCCAGAGGCACAATTTCAGAGAAACCGGGAACTGCGAACAAACCCTGAAATCTACAGGTCCTGGGGACAAAAAAAGAACAAAGGAACAAAGAGACAAACCCCCACCACCTCAAGTAAGAAAGATGTATTAGAGAGAGGGAAATTTTACATACTATGGTACAAGGAAGGGAAGTTTCAGGAACAGTGTTAGGGAAGAAGAGTGGAAGCCAAGTTTGTGCAGTGAAAAATCAAAGTATCAGTCAGACCTCGAATACCTCAAGTGAAAGGAGTGCAATGCACTGAGTTCACTGCAAGTACAGTGGAGAAAACAGAGATTTAATGATTAATGAGACAAGAATTCCAGCTCAAATTCCAGAGATGCACTTCCTACTCTGTTATGCAATCTAGAAGCAGCCATTCTCATTTATTAATATTTTTTTATGGCTATCAGTGGAAAACTGGGATGTTTTTCACAGTGTAGGAAGCTGTTTGCTCCTCTGGAGACTGTAAATGTTGAAGAATGGTTTGAGAGAAAGGAATAGCTTAAACCTGCTAACTCTGAATGTCTCTATCATCCAAAGAAATAAAAAGAGGATAGTCAGGACATGAAGATACTTTATCCCTGGAAACCTGCTGCACACGCATAGAGAGAGTCAATAATTGTTTAACAAGTAGTAGTTTTCCTGGCCCCCAGAGGAAGTTGTTTGCATGGCAATCAGACTGAAATCTCCAATGCTTGTCTCTCAGGATGAGTGCAGAGAGCTCCAAACTTTCCCAAAAACAGACCAGGGCCCTGAATTACCTTCTTAACCTCTTCCATGCTGCATGGAATATCAGCCATAGGTGCTGTGTACTTGTAAAATTTCACAGACGCTCCTCTAATCACTTCTCTGCCTATTAATATTTAATAGGATCCAACTAAGCTCCTCTTTGCCCTTTTTTTTACGAACTTCATCCCGTAAACTCACAAATCATTCTCACAAAGAATTAGCTGCCTAGAACCAGGTAACACAAGACAATTTCTCCTTTTTCACACCTTGTTTGCATCACTCTCCAAAGTCAGCAGCTTCACCACACATGGCTTTAGGTCTAGGAGAACCAGGCATGAAATACCTCAGTCCCTAAGGGATTTCAGAGCAGAGATATGACTGGAGAAGGTCAATAAACAGCAGGAGCATTTAGCCATACCCGAAATGTCTTACAAAACACCCAGAGCACAGGGAGATGCAGGTAGAAATCAAGGCAGAGAAAAGCAAAAATTCAGGTCTATTAATTTAGTTCAAGATTCCTATTGCAGCCAGAAGTTTAAAAAATATCAGCACTTTGTTCAATTTGTAATACCAACTAGTGAAAGATAAAAAACTCACCTGAACATAGACTGCCTGGGAGATGTGCACCAGGACAAGGACTGCCAGGACTGTCCAGGAAAGAAAGCTTTTCATAGTGTCTGCAAAGCCAAGCCTCTCCTGACCGGGACAGATTTTATTTCCTCTGCCTTTGGCTTTTCCTCTGCCTTTTTTGTGTCTCTCAGACTTTCTCTCTTCTCCTGAGCTCTCAGACTCTCCAGAAGTCAGAGATTTATAAAGACTTCACACAGCATTAGGTTAGTAATCCATTAATCCAGACTTTTTATTGACATATCATAAACCCTGAGGGGACTTTCAGTTATCTGCTCAGTTATCTGCTCAGTAGCACAGCTGGTCAGTCACACCCAGGCAGATCCTGGGATTTATGAGTTGCTCCCACTTTGAGACACCAGCCATGACACAAGTGGGCAAAACATTCCAAACTGTAATAAATAAATAAATGATGGAGATTGAGCTCAGGCAACACCTGAAAATCCCCATAATTCTGGCCACTTTTGCAGAGCTGGGAAGTATGAAAGAACTTTGAAAGAAGACAGAAAAAACCTAATTCAGTCAGTTGCCTGTTCTGGGAGTTCCAGGAACTAAGAGTATAATCACAGAATCATGGAATTGTTAAAGTTGAAGAAGTCCTCTAAGATCATTGAGTCCAACCATCAACCCAGGACCTGGTGATAGGTTGTTCATCATTAACCTTGTCCCCAAATGCTACATTCACACATTTTTTTAACATTTCCAGGCATGGTGACTCCACCACTGGCCTGGGCAGCCCCTTTCAATGCCTGACCACCCTTTCCACAAAGATTTTCTCAACATCCAACCTAAAGCTCGCCTGGCATAACTTGAGGCCACTTCCCCTGGTCCTGTCCCTTGTGACCCTACTCCTGTCAGGGTTTTGGAGAGAGCTAAGAACCAAGGCAGAGAACCCCAGGCTGTGCCTGCACATGCCCACCTATAAAATGTCATCTCTGCTCTTTGCAGCCACTAATTAAAATGCATGTGTTAAAAGGCACAGGGGGTGTCACTAAGGGCACAGACTGCCAGAAATAAAATCCATTTCTCCATGACTTCCATGCTTATATGGAAACAAAGGAAAGTCACATGATGGAGAAGGAGCAGCATGCCTCAGGTCAGTTCTGACATCAAACTCATGTCCTCAAATCTGTAAATGATTTGTGGAATTTTGTGGGTTTGGATTAACGCAGACATGAGGAGAACAATGTTCCTGATCCCAGCAGAACTGGAGAGGGAAACAGACACCCACTGAGCACCTTCTTCAAATCTCAGCAGTGTTTTATACCCCTAAGGCTGCAGTTCTTGCTGTAACAGTGCAAATCATGTTTCTGCTTGGAGTAAAATTCCAGAATCCAAAGTAGCCAAGTCCCCAGTCAGAAGTCTTGGAGAGAGGGAATGGCACTTCTCTGATTTAGTACAACCCAAAAATTACTGTAGAGTTGAAGCTGAGCTGAAAATGCAGTGTGTCAGCTGACAGACTTTGCTTCTCTCCTCTCTGCCAGCCTCATCCACAAAATTTGAACCCCTGGAAGGATCTTTATTCCAACAAAAAAGCCTGTTTCCTCTCCTGTCATGATTTCTCTGCTTTCTGCTGCCCTGACCAGTAGCCAACAGCATTTGCAACCCCAGAGCAGCTCAAGCCTCTGCCCTTAATTTCTTTAATGGGGGTCAAGGGTGGAACAGCAAAGGGCAGAGCAAAAATCTCATTTGAGAAGATTCCCTTGGGAATTTTTACAACCATTTTCTTCTCCAAAACCTGGTTTATCCTCAAGCCTTTAAGCCCTGACTACAGCTTGGTGGAAACTAAACAACAGATTAAAGAGGCTTTGAGGGAACCAGAGAACTGTTAAGATTGAAAATAAACAACAAGATTATCAAGTCCAACCTTGGAAAGAACTTAAAGAGATGGACAGGCAGTTTTGGAGACACTGAACACTGGTGTCACAAGAACACTTAACCAACAGACCTCAGGGCTCCGCCTTGGACCAGTGCTCTCTGATACCTTATCAAGGGCACAGTGAGGTAGAGCACACCCTTAGCCTGTTGGCAGGTGACAGGAAGCGGAGCAAGACTGATGATGCACCCAAAGGATGGGGCCATCCTGGAGGACTTGGCCAAGCTTGAGATATGGGTCTATGGGAATCTCATGAGGTCCTGCACATGAGTTGGGAAAACCCCCAGTCTCAATCCAGGCTGGGAATGGAGGGCTTGATAGCAAGTCTTGGGGTAGAAGAAGGACAAGAGAGGTACAAGCTCACTTCTGGACTGATACTGAAGTTGCCACAACCCATGTTCAGGACCTTGCATTCAAGGCGTTGATCCTTCTGAGGTTCCCATGGAGCTACTTCTGGAACGTGTCCAGGTCCCCCTGAATTGCATCCTGTCTCCCAGGTGTGTCACCTGCACTGCTCAACTCAGGGTCATGGGCCAACATGCTGAGGGTGCTCTCGACCCCACTGTCTGTGTCATTGATAGAGACATTAAAAAGAACTGATCCCCATATGGACCCCAAGGGACACTTCTTTGTCTCTGAGCTCCATCTAAGCCCTTCACCACTACCCTGTATGTGGCCATCCAACCAACTCCTAATCCCCCAAGCAATCCAGCCATGAAATTTGAATTATTCCAATTCATAGAGAAGAGTGTTGTCATTGTTGGACATGAAACGAAGAGCTTGACTCCACATAGAAGAAAATTCAGAAGGCTATTTTATTTTTTACACAGGTCATTTTATAACATGCTGCTTTAAAGAACCATATAATTGGTTAGAAAAGAAAACACTTCTCTTCATTGGTTAAATAATAGAAACAACATCTGTGAGAGAATTATTATGAGAAACCTAGAAGTGTTTATGAAAGATAGAAGACTTGTTTACTTTTCACTGTCCTTGAGAGGAGTGCATTCTCTCATGGCAACAATCAGTCACTAACAGGCTGAAAATTTCACAGTCTCAAAAAATTAGACCTACAGGTTGTTGTGGTTTTGTTGTGCCCCTTTGTCCCTCAGTGTCATGGTGCAGGTCCATGTGAGGCCACTACCCCACACCACATCCACATCCCAGTTCCACTGCTCTCTGGGGTTGTGGAGCTCCAGCTGCTTCATCAAGTTCAGGGGGGACCAGGAACTGTTCAGTTGGAGGTATAGGGTGGAGGGCAGAGATCTGCTCACCAGGTTTGCTCCTGTAGGTTCAGTGGTCTCTGAGACACCCCTGCCCTGCAGACCCAGCCCCACCAGCCCAAGACTTGGGAGAGGCCAGGGCCAACACCAGAGGAAACCAGCTGTGTCCCCACCTGCCCTGTCCTGCCTGTGGCCATTCTGGGACTGGAAGGTGGGTCTGGTTGTCCCAGTCCCAGGCTCATTCCCTGCTATACAGAGCCAGTTCCCACTCCAAGGTGAGAGACCTCTATATTGTCATTCCAATTTGTGCACAGCAGGACTCGGGTGGTTCCCACAGCTGTTCACTCCTCATTCAGCGAAGCTTTACGTTATTTATACATTTTAGCAAACAAAGGCCTCAATATTCATTGGCTGCATGTTACAAAGTTCTCTTATTCTGTCTTCTATTGGTTAAATGATTATCTGCCTTCTCACACTAATTAGTCCGCAGGTTCAGTCTTGTCCATATTTGGAATTGGTGGGATTCTGGAGTCAGTGGCCATGAGTCAGTTGTCATGATCCCCTCCTGCCAAAATCACCTTTCATAGAATGAACACATTGGACTGATGAGCTGGCCCTGTTTCCCCTTCCTTAGGCCCAGCCTCAACAGCCCTGAGGGCTGTGCAGCCCTCAGAGAGACCTGAATAGGTTGGGGAGATGGGCAGGGAAGAACTTCTAAAGTTCAACAAGGGAAATGCAGGTACTGCATCTGTGGAGGAACAACCCCAGGCACCAGCACAGGCTGAGGGAGCAGGTCCGCAGAGAAGGACCTGGGAGTCCAGGAGACAATGAGCTGTCCCTGAGTCAGCAGAGTGTCCTGGGAGCTAAGGAGACTAATGGGATCCAGGGGGCATCAGGAAGAGCATTGCCAGTGATACGGGCAATGTTTATGGATATGAAAATGCAAGATTTTAGAAACAGCTTTTGGTGATTTTGTAGAAGTAGAGAAACAGCTTGTACTGAGAACATATAGAAGATTAGCTTTTAAGCTTGGTTGTTAGGTAGTTACTAGGTAGAATGTATAATGTTGAAAGCAACATCTTACTAGGTAAGACATATAATGTTGAAATTTAGAAAAGCAGGACCTAGGTATTTGTTAAAAATTATTAAAGCAGAGCTTTATGGCTTAAATCCAGAAAAATTAAACTCCTAATCTTTGGCAAGAGCAAAGTGACCTGAAAAATAGCCAAACCTCCACTGCGCCTGCCCAGATCAACCTGAGGAAGATGTAGGCCTTCCTCCCAAGACCCCAACTCATGACCACCAGGAGGCATGACAGCTAATTAGAATATGAAGCAAGAGAAGGCAGGGAATAACTGTGTGGGGAGGTGTGGGTTTGAGAGATCAATGTATATTTAAACCTGGACCTTGTTTTGACCAGATAAGCATGGTTTGGAGGAGATATCCCCCCGTGTGTCCCAGCTGGAATAAAACATACCTGCTTTACAATTTCTAGTTGCAATGTCCTTATTCCATGTTTCACCAGCAGGTCAGGGAGTGCTCCTGCCACTCTGGTCAGCCCTAGGAGGTATATCTGGCGTGCTGTGTCCAGCTCTGGACTCCTCAGGACAGGAGGAACATGAAGCTCCAGCAGTGGGGCCAGTGGAGGCTGCGGAGATGATGAAGGGCCTGGAGCATCTCCCTGACAAGGAAAGGCTGAAGGAGCTAGGGCTGTTCAGCCTTGAGAGGAGACTCAGCTGAGAAGGGTTCTCATCCCTGCCTGTCCCTGTCTGCAGGAAGGGCTCAGAGCAGGGACCAGGCTCTGCTCCAGGAGGCCCAGTGATGGGACAAGGGGAACAGGCAGGAACTGATGCCCAGGAAGTTACAGCTGAACATGAGGCAGAACTTCTTAGTTGTGCAGTGATCAAGCCTGGAACAGGTGGTCCAGATAGGGGGTGGAGTCTCCCTCAGCAGGGATATTTCAGACCATCCAGACACAATCCTGTACCATTTACTCTGGGATGGACCTGCTAGAACAGGAAGGTAGGACCAGATAAGCCACTGGGGTCCCTTCCAACCTCACCCATCCTGTGATTCTGTGACTGGAGTCGTCCATTGTAGTAATGGACCCCCCACTCGGGAGTGCGCATTTCTGTATAAGGAAAGGGTTTCAATTTACTTCTTGGCATTTTAGGAAGTTTAACTGGAAAGTTCTATGTTTTTCTCTTTGTAATTGGCTCCGTGCCAGTGTTAAAAATGAGGAGGTATGCTCCTGTATTCCATTTCTAAATTAAGCCATTTATTAATTTTGTGTTCAGCAAAAAGTGGGCAAGACAGTGCTGGGTGGTTGCATGGGGAGTCACTGCTCTGCCAACAAGCATGCTGTTAGTTTTGCAAGTATTTATACATGTTCATTTTAGTAATCTCCCCACAGTTTTTATTCCCTGTTACGAGGTTTAGTTTCCATTATTCATTGAGATGTTTAGTTTCTATTCTTTGTTGTGATGTCCAGTTTTCATTCTTCATTGTGTCATCTAGTTTCTATTCTTCAGTGGTTTTGGTGGTTGCTGGAGGGGGAGGGCTGGAGTCTTTATCCTTCACTCTTCGCTGACTTCTGGTTCCTCTTCATGGCAGTTTTGCCTTGCTTGCAGTTTTATACAGTCTCGGGTTTGGCTGGTTTCCCGAGATTTGGGTGGTTTAAAGTCCTTTGCCCTCTGAAAAGCCCCAAGCCAGATGCAGGAACAACACTGAGTCTTCAGATGTTCAGTTTTCACGGTTTTTCATGTTGTTTATTTTATCTTATCATTCCTTTCTGCTCTGCCAAGGTCTTCACAGCACGGGCATCAGGCGAAGACTCCTCCCTGTACAGGGACTCATCATCTTTTATACAGATATTACGTATCTATAATTTACAATTTCATACCANATTCCGTAACCACAACATTTAGTTCAGTTATCATTATATATATTTTTATCTGACACAAATCATAACTGAATTTCTCACACCATGAAAGGAGCACCTGTTGGACCTTGTCACTG
>VZUA01094977.1:2516-21227 GCA_013401035.1 Horornis vulcanius
GTAATATTTAGTATACAGTGTATAAACATTTTCACAATGTAAAATTTTAGTGTTGCTAAACTAAAGATTCCAGTGTCCTATATTTAGATTTGTTTGACACATTGCAGGGAAATTTTTTAAATGCAGATTAGTTTTTCCTTCTTTCTGTATCTCAGCAGAATGTCAGGGTATCAGAAATTCTTAGAAAATGTTATGTATTTTGTAAAGGTCTAGTTAAAATTAATTAATGTTAGTCTTATCAAGGAAAAAGACTTCAAGAGATGAGTGAAGACCAAACATTGCATGGTTGATTATTAAATGAATTGCCACCAGCTCTGAAACAGAACTCTCAAGCAGATTTTGAAGCTGGGGAGCAGGGTCGTGGTTCCCCACCCATGCAGTGTCACCATTTGGTTCTTCATCCATATACATCAGGAATTTATTGCAAAACATACACAGTACCTGTTTTTGCTTTCTGAACAAAACCAGTCTAAGACCAATATGAAAGAAGAACTCAGCCACATATTGAGTAATGACTGATTATTTAGCATATTCATGGTGCTACTGGTGTATCTGGCTCTGTTGTCAAATAAGCCAAAGGCAACCCCCTCTATCAGGAGACATTGACAACTGCTTTTAAAACCTCAACTATAAGGTGCAAAACCACTTCCAAATACAGGATAAAGCAATTAATTCCCTTACTGTTTGTACGTATAAGATCTGATAATTACGTATTCTGGCCACATTTATGGGGATGTTTACAACTACCACCTGACCCCACATGCATGGCAGTACCCACACTTACTGCAAAATAAAGGAAATCTGCTTTGAGATTTGAGCTATTATTGTAAGACTACTATAGTTTTATGAGACCAGCCAAATACTGAAGTATTTCTCATGATTGGAATAAAGTTTTAGATTTGAAAAGCCAGAGCCATTACAGTTTCTACTCTGATCTTTAGTGCAGAGCTATTTTCTGTCAGGATAGGAATTTTTTACGCTGACTTGTAGGATGTGCCCCAGTGATTTGTGGCCAAGTGTGACTGTGGATGTTCTGACCAGGGAAGTGGTTCCTTTTCCTGGTGGTTCTGTTACTGTGTATCTCAAAAATATGCACAGAAGCCTAAAGAAAATAGTAGGGAGGACTGAGCAGTTAAAATGGGGCATAGAGCACAGGGGAGATGTTTTCAATTAAGGGAAGTTTTAACATCATTGCTGTCATAGACAGGAACTCCTTTCTCAAGGTCACTAAAGAGAAGTCAGAGGGTGGTTGAAATCCTCCCACTGCCAGAAGTGAGGAACTCTGCCTGTCCTGTGATCAACCTGTATTAGTCACAGCAGCAGCTTGCAGTGGAGCTTGGCAAAAACAATGAAGTCCTCGTTACTCATTGAGACAGAACAATTGAAAATGACAGAGAATGGTAATAAAGAAAGGTTTCAGCAGCAACATTTCCCATTCATCACTGAGCTTCCTTTCGTTTCTTAGCCCTTTTTTATTTTGCCTAATGGGACACCTTGGATTCTGTAGTTTCATCTTTGAGGACACTACTACTGCATACAATGGATAATGTTGTTCTTATCCCATTGTGCAAATGGGCTTATGACTACCCTGGGCAAAAAGTGAATTTGTATGCAAGATGTCAATACAAAGTTAAATTAAACAGCACACAGTAATGAAAGGCATTTAATTTAGTAATGCTAAATGAAATCTTAACTGAGCAGAACTGATTATTGTATAAAACAGAATGGATAAAAGGCTTGACTCATCCATTGTCTAGACAAATCAGTTAGAAATATGTGGGTTAGCTTTAGAGCCATTCAGACAATGCAAAACCTTATTTGTAATCTGTTTGTCAAATAATTTTTTTTTCCTTTGTAAGCTATTAAGAAATATGTGTAGCCAAACAGCTTAAGATAAGTAGCAAGAAGGCAAAAGTGGCAGATGTCAGATCCAGAGTAGGGTCAGGAAATGATTTCTGACAAATTGTTTGTCCTCCAGAAAATGTCGTTTTGATTGACTCAAAACTTTTTGTAAATTCCACTCAAATTCAGCAAACACTTTTGCTAAAGAACACAGGAAAAAAGGGAGATACTGAAAGCAGTTTGTCAAGGTAGGGTCACACAGGGGTTTGGACTTTTTTTTCAAAGGCAGCAAGAGTAAGAACATGGTCCCGTCACTTCTGAAAGCAATGATTCGAACACCAAGGGAAGAGGAAAGCACATTTGATGTTCTCCTTTCTCTGATCTATAGTGGAAATGTTTACTGATAAAAAATTACTTTCATCACCACAAATTTGCATGCTTTAATGCTTCCATGCTATGCTGGCTGTGCAAGCAGGATGCTGGCCAGGAAATATCACATCCTCCAGTCCCTGACTGCCTTCCTGGCTACAGGCAGGACTGTCACTATCCCAGGAGATGGAGGGAGCAAGTCCAGAGAGCCTGCAAGCTGTGGGAGTCACTGTCAGCAAGAGGCTCTAGGGCATCCTGCCACAGCCCTCAGTCCTGCAGGGTTTAATGAAGTCAGATGTCCACAGGATGCCTCCACGGGTAATTGCATAATTGTGAAAATATGAACTCTGCCTCTGCTTCTGCCTACACACCTTCCTCTCCTTCATCTTCTACCACTCGCTGAAAGAAGGAAAATTGCAGCTGTATTTACAAGAGCCTCTGAGAATTGCAGGCTTTGCTGAAGCCTGTATTTTTCTTTCTGCTGCCATGTTTTCTAGAATCAATGAAAGTATTTTTTTTTTAATTTCAGTTTCAACACGCTGATGAAATGTTTTCTGGGGTTTTTTTCCAAGAGATTTTCTTTATAGCTTTTTCACCCTAGAAAATATTAGATATACATTCTTCTGTTTTGAACACACATGTAGGAGTACTTTTGACCATATTTACTATGAATTATATTATTATATTCCTCATTTTTATTGGACACAATAAAAATATTAGTTTATATAAAAATAACTTCTATTTTAAATGGTATGCATTGAATTGCTACACAGGCTCCTCTTTCAAAGAATTGGGAATGATAGCTTGTACAGGGCATTATTAATCACCACTCAAACTCCAAGCCCAGTAGAGGGCTGTAGTGTTGAATTTTTAAAAAGAAAACACATAAAACCACATTAAAAATCTCTGCCCCATCTGTCTTTGTGTCTTGGCTGCCAAAACTTACAAGACAGTGTGCCCATTGTACCTCCCTCTCTCCTGCCATGGTCTTGGTCTTTTCTTCCAGTCAATCATTGGTAACGATACCATTTGGTAGTGATGGGAATGTTCACCTTTGGGAAGGCCAGGCCCATCACTTCACCAGAGCCACCAGCAAGACCCTCTTACACTACCATTACATTTATCTGCTTCCTTACCCCAGTACCATTTACATTTCTCTGCTGGGCCTCCCACATTCAAGCTGGCTCCAGGGAAGCTGCCAGGCAGCAGCACCAGCATGTCATGGTCCTGCAGGAGAGTATTTACAGCAAGTCATGATAAAAGTCAACAGTGGGAGTGTAAAGGCAGACAGTCAGAGCTGGGAAATACCAGAGTTGAGATCACCCATGCAAACTGCATTGAATCACCTTGTACCTCTTTAGTGTGATACAGCCCCTACTTACATGTGCACATGCAAATTTTTGGACGATGGCCATACTCAATGTATATGCAATTTAAATTTTTTAAGTCATTGCCTCTGCAACTATATCAAGTCTTTTCAACTCATTTTTTTTGTTTTTATTTGTACATGCAACCACATTCCAAGCTTTTGATGGCAGTGTTTAAGAGCAAGAAACAGAATTCCAGTCCTTCCTCAAGACACAGTGATGCTGTAAACAAGCCAAGGTTCTTAAATCTTTTACAGCATCTCCAACTCCCATCCTATTCATGGCTCACTGATATGCTTAATTTGAACCCATCTGTTAGCTGCTTAAAGTGAAGGTTACATTTTATTTATTTAAAGTCATTTACATTAAATCAGAGATTTGGCTGTTCTCCTGAGTGACCACTTAAGGCAGGTCTAATTGTCCAGGAAAACAGAGTCATTAATGTCAAATGGAAAGGAAGGCCAATTGAAATTTGCAACAAGCCATTACCAGCCCTTTATTAAGGTATTAATTAAAAGATCTGAGACAATAAATAGACTATGTATAGATTTTGAACTTGAAAAAAGGAACAAAGTAGCTAAGAGAGGGGGAAATAAACTGGGAAAAAAACTACTTTGAAATAATAATCTTGGAGAACTATGTAAATATGCTGGAAACATAGACACATAAAACCAGATTTGCAAGGTGAACATATCTGTTATGGTCCAGATATCCATCTCAGTTCAGACATTTCATAATCTTTTGTTCTTGATATATCAATCTGAAGGAAGTCTAATGTATTGAGAAACAACATACAAAACACAGAGATGTATTTAAAAAAAGTAGACAATTTGTTTCTCTAGCTTTACAGGCGCCTTACTTTTACCATATCAAGGGTTTTAAAAGACTCATCTGTTACTAGAAATAGCAGCAGTGGGCATTGGACATGTTTCATGCTGGAGCTCAGATTCACTCCAGTAGCTCGTGGCTACACATATAAGACACCCATCAGTGCTGGGACCATGAGCTGCTGCCACTGCATCACAAAGGTTTCCTGCAGACTGGCAGTGCCCACAACACTCCTCTCCCACCAGCCCTGGTGTTACAGTCCATGACATCAAATCATGCCCTGTTGCCCTGCGGATATGCTGGGGAGGTGCATGAGGTTGGTGCTGGTGCTGTGGCAGTGCCACCACATCCATGCTGGGAGTCACAGTGCCCATGGGAAGGCAATCCATGTGTTCTTGATGTGCCAAAACAGATTACTTTTTTGTAGAGTATGTTATAAGGATAAAAGAAGGTGTGATTTGAAAACATATTTGAAGTACTGAGCTATAAAGGGTAAACCAGCATGTTGCAGTAGCTGGATTAATGTGCCAAAGAGGGTGTGCTGGATCTTTCAGTGTGATATTGCTGCACTAATCAGTAGAATCCTCCTTAGATTTGAAAACTGTAAAAGGTTCTTACAGCAAAATCTTCCCTGAATCTCTTACTAAGCTAGCTGTGGTAAAGTAGTCAGAATAGTTGCTCTGAGTGACTTGCTCTTTCTGAAGCCCAAAATTACATCATTCATTGCTTCTCTTCTTTCCGGGTTATATACTTCCCATTTCTTGTGATTGCAATGAAGTAATTAGATGGTGCTTTTGCCATACAGAACCTTGTACTGTCAGCTGAAGCAATGGTGTCCGTGCAACTGAGTATAATAACTGGCTGAAAACTTTATCCCCAGAGTACCCCAAGGAAGGGAGGAATAATAAGATATTTCCATTCCCCATCCTGATTGACTTTTCTATAGTACATTTTGATGACATGTTCTTGTCTCAAGTGGCCCTCCATAGTCTACATCTAGGTGAAAATAAGTGGTGAAATAAGTGGTGTGTTAGATGCTGAGATCTCTTGCTGGATCTATCACAGGTCCAGTACTGCTAGTGTCATTTAAAACCCAAGTATGACACAACAGAAGTGTGTGAGAGGGTTATACTGAGTATATGCAGATTTACGTGTGCCCAAGGATGTCTCTGGGCACTGAGGCAAACTGACAGCTAGTCTCCATCTCTTTTAAGTTCTTTTAATCTGGTGTTGCCTGCAAATGCTCTGTTGGGAATGGTCTCTGATGGCCACATGATGGCTAGGAAATGTCCATATTAGCTGGTCAGCATGAGCTGGATCTGTGCCAGACATGCTTTAGCTGTTTCTTACTTGGACAGTCATAAACTTTCCCTAAACTTTCTTGAGTTTGCCCGTGATTTTGGGAGAAGGAAGAGGTCAGATGGTCCCAGGCACTGCAGGCCGGGCTGTGCTCAGTGCAGGCGGGGGCTGACTGCATCACAGCCTGCTTGCAGAGAGGCTGTCCAAGTCCTGCCTCTGTATTAAAGTGGAATCCAATCTTATCTCCCTAGGGTTGGCTCCTAACCCATTCACAGTCCTTCATGTACCACTACTGCCCACAGCTCCCTGGGGAACAGCTCATTGCATCTGACAGGAGGACAGAGGTGCTGGCTGGGATTCAGGAATGTGGTATGAGCCAGACTAGTGCTCAAGAGTAGCAATCTCTCTTCCCAGACTGCCACAAATCCACTCAGGGGAAAAGGTCCTTTCCCAAAAAGTGGTCAACAAGGGAGCCAAACCTTGAATGTCAGCATTCCCTGGGGACTGCTGTTACTGCAGGTCCCTGTGCTGCACTGTGGGTGCTCTGTGGCACCCACGTCCCTCATAAGGAGCCAGTGTCACTGGGGATCCACTTTGAGCTCCACCTACACTTTGTGGCCAAAGCCCTGTTGGGGTTCAAGCCCCACCCTGGGACATGCTGGGCATCTCTTCTGGGGTGGGGGCTGCATTTGTTGGGGTTGCCCAGCAACCCAGGAGCCCTTCTCTTGGGCTGCAGGGCTTGGTGTCTGGCTGGGCCTCCTCCTCCTCCTCCTCCGCCTCCTCCTCCCTGAAGGAGCCTGTCTGAACCACAGCCAAAACTTAACACAACTGTCAGCTCAAATCCATGTGTTCTCTGAGCCAAAGCACCAACACAGAAAAAAACCCCTCCGTGTTTCTTGTTGGGTCTGTGGGAATTCAATTGCCAGCACATATCGCTTCCAGCAGATACAGCACAGCTTGACCTGTTCTCACAGAGAACAGAACTTGAATTTAGGAGCCCTAATAATTGCAGCAATCTGGTCATAAATGAATTACAGGGCAACAATTATCTACTGAAATTTTTAGATTAGAGAAAGTATTGAATTTTTTAGATTAGAGAAGCTTTCTTTTCATGGATGAAAAATGAATTAGTGAAATAAATTATTTTTTGCAAATTATTCTTTCTGCTCCTGTTGTTTGCTGATCTGTGACACATCTGATACAAAACATTCATCAAGCAAGCCTGTGTCATTCTTCTCAGCTACAAAAACAAGGGCTTAATTCATTATGATTTCCCTGACCGTTCTTTGGATCATTTACATTTGCCCAAGTGGATTTAAAATGCTACCAGATCTCTAACATTTCACAGGCACACTGAAAGGTGTAAAGAACTCTGAAAAGGTGCAAGACGAGGGAGAATAAAGCACAAGGATTTTAGCAGCCACACTAAGTAAAGTCTTTATAAGGACTGATCTGGCATTTCAAAAATAGTTTCTTCTCAACCTTTTGAAAATGTGCTGAGATTTATCATCTGAAAGGAGCTGATTTCATCTTTCAAACAGAACAATGTCCTGTGTGCTTTTTTGTAGGTATTTGTTCTGTAAAATGGATGGGGAGGGGGAAGGGGGTGGGGAGAAAAGCCTTCTTGGAAACAAAGGTTTCTGTGTTGATCATGCTGGATCCTGCACTGATTTCTTATCATTACCTAGAGAAAAACCAAAAGGTCACTGGAATGAATTGTTGATCAGAGAAAATAGGATCTGAGATGGTTAAATCTGAGGATTTAAATCTACAAAACATGTTTCCCTATGCTCATGCAGCATGACAAAATTTGAAGCCTAACTTTTCCAGATCTTGATTTTGTTTTGCAAGTTTAGATAAGTAATCCCATTTGCATTTTCCCTTGTGCAAGCATGTCACTGCTATTGGCATCTTAAAATTTATTTTGCTAGAATCAAGTTAGTTAGCAAGCAGGAAAGCCACAGGTGGGTAATTATTTATTGATGAACCCAAAAACCTGAGGGTTTTTCCAGGTCTCCAAAGTATTTCTTTTGTCACAAGAAGCTTGCAAGTCTCAGTAAATTTATGTGTGCCTGGAAAAAAATTCTTGTATTATACCCAAACTGTGCAGCACACTTAGGAGCACATGAAGGTGACCCTGGCCTCCAGAGACTCACAGTATGACTCTGGTGTAGACTAATATATACTACCCTCTTCCTGGGACCTGATATTCCCTTTTCCTAGGTATGTGATGCTATGAGCACACTCCATGTCAAGATGAGGTCTGGTGCACCTCTTATTAATCACCCATTAGCTTCTGAGACAGTGGAGCAGGAACACTGTGTCCTCACCTGGCTGTGTGACACCAACTGGAGGACAGCAGGCACATCACAGATCTCACCTTTCTCCCAGGATGTGTCCATCCAAGCCTGGAGAAGCAAACAGTCAGCTGGATTTGCCCCTCTCTATTCCCTTCTACCAAGGAGCTTTTCAGAAGCCAGTAAACTGGAAAAGATCATAACTTTCTGGTACAGATCATTCTGCTGTGGCCAGAAACAGTTAACTTATGAACTGTAGGTTTTCCTGGACCCACTAAAATGAATGTAGAGTCAGATTTAATAATTTAAGTGCAGGGTGGTAGGATTTCTGCACGTAGAAGTCCAGGGAAAAGTGTTCATCAAATCCTGGAATTCGGAGAAAACAAAGTTAAAATGAAATTCTTGTTATTCTACTTCTACTTTTAAAGAGCTGGATGTAGCACAAAACACTACTGGTAAGGAGCAGTCACTGAGAAATCGTCTTGTAAATTACTCAAACCTTCCTCAGGCTCAGCTGACTACAGGTGACAGAAACGTGGCTAAAACTGAGGACCCAGAGCTTTGGGAAATGTGCACAGAGTGCCAGGGAAGTTTAGCTCCACATCTGCAATAGAAACTTTATGATCTCTGCTTCTTTCTCAAACACACCAGTACAAATCCAGATTAATTGAATGTCCTAACACAGGATAGAGATGCTCTAGAGTTGCTCCAGTCCCACTGGGAGCAAGATTTATGCCATACGTTTATTCCTAAAACACAGTATTGCTTCTTCTGGTTTCTGCCTGGAGAAAATGCTCGTGTCTCTCTGCAGCTCTGAATGACTTTATACACTATTAATCTTTGCATGTGATAAAAAAAAATGCTTAAAAAACCTCCTTAAAGTTCCTGGCAGTATAGAAACACATCATTGTACCACTGGGCAGGCGTATAAATAGCTGAGAAGTGCTTTCTGTGCATCTGGTGCTTTGCTGTGTTTCACCAGGAGAGGGTAGAGTTTGGAAAGGACTCCTGGCAGCCCAGGCTCCCTATTGTGCTGGGAAGCAGCGAAGGGAAAACAAGCGCAAGTTTCTCCTCTGCCTGTTTGCACCGACTGACTATGTGCGAGAGTCAGCAGATGAACTCTGGAAGACCTTAAAGTAAACAGAAAACGGAAAGAGAAACAAAATTAAAAAGCAGCTTTCTAGGGAAATCTGTGGAATCGAAGGGAGAAGCCGCGGCAGTCCCCGCGGGCTCACCCTGCCGACTGTATCTCTGAGAACTGTCACTCACTGCACGTTGCGTTAATCAGAGCGCAGGATTTATTTCTCTGCCGTGACTTCCAAGCTGTGAATAGATATGACTTTTAGAGAGAGAATGGGACCTGAAAAGACTCTCGAGCACTGAACAGAGTGGTGAGTTTTATTAAATGGTTTCTTCTCTTTCCAGTCTGCTGGAGCTTTCTAATATCCTGCTTGTAGGCACAGCAGCCCGATGACTTGTCTTTTCCCTGCAGCTTGTTGCATTCTTCACCAGGCTTTCCCGACTGCAGGTTTCTATCAGTAACCTTTCCCACCAAGACTCCAGGTCAGTTTGGTGACATTTGTAACAGGGCTGGCTCAGTGCTGATTTGCTTTCATGACAGATTAAAACCACAAAGCTGTGAGACCAAACAACGGGCTAAAAATCAACCAGAATCCAATACGATTATAAAATGGCAGGTGACTCTGGGTTTCCAGATGTGGACACTGATGGGTCAGAAAAAAGTGAAGAAATAGAGATTGTAGTCAATGTCGGTGGGGTAAGGCAGGTGTTCTACGGAGATAACCTGAATCAGTACCCAGAAACACGGCTGGCAGAGCTGGTCAATTGTTTATCGGGGGGATACGATAGCATATTCTCCCTCTGTGATGACTATGATCCTGGAAAGAGAGAGTTTTACTTTGACAGAGATCCAGATGCTTTCAAATGCATTATTGACGTGTACTACTTTGGGGAAATTCACATGAAGAAGGGAATATGCCCCATATGTTTCAAGAATGAAATGGAATTTTGGAAAGTGGATCTGAAATTTTTGGATGACTGCTGCAAAGCTCACCTAAGTGAAAAAAAGGAGGAACTGGAAGAAATAGCCCGAAGGGTGCAACTTATTCTGGATGACTTGGGAGTAGATGCCTCGGAAAGTCGCTGGAAAAGGTGCCAAAAATGCATCTGGAAATTTCTGGAGAAACCAGAATCATCCTATCCAGCTAGAGTGATTGCTGTACTGTCCTTTCTGTTTATTTTGATCTCCTCTGTTGTGATGTGTGTGGGGACCATCCCAGACTTGCAGGTGGTAGATGCGGAGGGGAACCGTATGGAGCACCCGACCCTGGACAGCATCGAGACCGCCTGCATAGGCTGGTTTACCATGGAGTATGTGCTGAGGCTGATCTCCTCTCCCAACAAACTCCACTTTGCCCTTTCTTTCATGAACATTGTTGATGTGCTAGCAATACTTCCTTTCTACATCAGCCTGACCCTGACCCACTTGGGAGCCAAGCTGATGGAGCTGAGCAATGTCCAGCAGGCCGTCCAGGCACTGCGCATCATGAGGATCGCACGGATTTTCAAGCTTGCACGGCATTCCTCAGGGCTCCAGACCCTAACCTATGCCCTGAAACGCAGCTTTAAGGAACTTGGGCTGCTCCTCATGTACTTAGCTGTTGGAATCTTTGTCTTTTCTGCCCTAGGTTATACCATGGAACAAAGTCACCCCGAAACTTTATTTAAAAGCATCCCTCAGTCATTTTGGTGGGCCATCATTACTATGACCACAGTTGGATATGGAGACATTTACCCCAAAACAACACTAGGAAAACTGAATGCTGCCATCAGTTTTCTTTGTGGAGTGATAGCGATCGCCCTCCCCATCCATCCCATCATTAACAACTTTGTCAGGTATTACAACAAACAGAGAGTTTTAGAGACAGCTGCCAAACATGAATTGGAGCTGATGGAACTAAACTCTGCTGAGGGGAAAGCTGCAGGCTCCAGAAGTGAACTAGAGGATCTTTCAAGGGAAGGCAAAGACGATCCTTTTTATAGCAGCCGGATAAAAGTCTCCCACAGTGACACCTTTATTCATCTCCTGTCAGAAGAGAAAAACTATAGGACCAGGCTTCAAAGCTGCAAATAAACTGTGAGCTGTTGTCAGCGCTAAGCTACAGATCGGGACAACCTGACAATCAGCTATGGAAGGGACTCGCAGATCTGTCAGAGTTGGGAGGGAGCACTGCTTTGCTTTTCCAACATGAATATAAATTAACCCCATGGCTTCTCCATCAACAGTTGGTAAGACTTTAACATTATTAATCCAAAATAAAATCATAGGAGTCCACTGAGATCAGACTGCTTATACTGAGTGTGTTCTGACAAAAGACATTTGTAACCATTTCAGAGACTGGACAGTCCTTCCTGATCCGTAAATGTTCAATGACCCCAATGTGCAACATTGCCGCATCAGAACTTTGTACCTGTGACAATAAAGAGCAGCATCACACAGATTGTGTCTTCCAGACTCTCTTCAATGCCTTTGCAGCTAGGGGAACTGCTCCTTAAAAAAATTAAAGCAGCCTCTCACTTGTATTAGATTCAGGCTTACAGCAAAATGTTACAAGCAGTTTGAGCCTACAGATACTGAAAGTATCAGCATATACTGTGTCCAGAATATTAGAGTGAATAAATGGCTTCATTTTGTAAAATGTATTTTGGGGTCAATTTTTTTGGGTATGGTTTCTGTTCCTCTTTCCAGAAAAAGTGTCATTTTCAATGGGACATGAAACTATATTTTGAGCAGAGATGCAGAACAGAATCAATGTATTTTAAGGAGCAAATTTAAAAATATTTGTTCTAGCTATTAATTCCAGCATGATTTACATATGCAGGGATCTTCAGGAAGGATTTATAATTAAGTAGCTTTTTAAAACTGTAGGTTAAATCATGGTATCTTTAATTCTCTACTAAATCAAGGGAAGTTTATAAGGAAGTTAAATTGAGTAATTCTAAGTAAGAGACTTTAACTCTTTGAAAGTAAGTGCACAGAAAGTTTCAGTAAAAATAGTATAGTCTCTGGTTGATTTCTGGTAAAAATGCCTAGCTGAATGTATATATTATTTGTTTAGCTTTTAAAATAACATATCCTTCCCCTACAATAATTACATGACTTTTTAAATGTTAGTTTACAGAAGTAGTAGGCGCTAATCATTATCTTCTTCATTAATAAATACACTAATTATCAACACCAGTGTGTAGGTACTATGCTTTCCAAAAGCAAGTGCCATCTACATAAGTCTAAATTTGGTTGGTGTAAAACTGCATGTGTAATAGGTCTGGTGTGTACCAGAGAAATCCATTGAAACTAGGAGTTATGCCAGCTCGGAGGGAAGGGGAGCACTGGCACACAGATATATTTACATACATTAGAAGTAGGATCCCAAATGTTTAAAGGGCTAGAGTAACTGTCTTTGTTTGTTCCCTTTTGTGCTGAGCAGCCCCTTGCCCAGATGAAATGCAGCCACATGTGCCATGACCTGTTTCATGGCACCTCCTGCCCAAGGATGCCCCTGCAGATCTTTGGGACTTTTTCCTAGGATGTGGGCAAGCAATGGGCCTGTGGCATCTACCCCATAGGAGCAGTGACTGGAGGGGCACAGAGCTGAGGGGTGGGCTCTGTGCTCCTTTCTGGCACCTTGTTTGTCCCTGTTCCCTGGCAGGGTGGTATGTGTCTGCTGGTGGGGAGGGCTCTGTCCTGCTGGGAGTGGGACGCAGTGGTGGCACGTAGGGGCTGGGCAGGTGGGCAGTAAAGGGCAGCTACTCCTCAGGAACACCACCCCCCATACCTCTCCTAGCATGGAAATCAGCCCGTGCTTCCCTAGGTTGAAGGCCTTTCCTAACCTTACCCCTCACAGCTCAAATTGCTCATCTCCAGGGGCACCTACTTGGTATCCCTATGCCCCAGCCCTGTGCCTGACTTAATGTCCCTTTCCCCAGCCTGTTACCATGTCCTTCCTCACATACCTCCAATAAGTAAGATAATTCAAACAATGTCTAAACATTTCTGTACCTGAATCCTTCCACCAGCATTGGTCCCAAATTCCCTCCTGCCTAAGACCAACAGCCACTCTAAGTATTTCCTCAGCCCTTCACCCCCATTCTCCTCTCCACATCCCAGCTCTTGCTCTCTCACTCTGTCTCATCTGCTGAGACCTGTTCCTTGCTTGCCAACAGCCTCGCCTCCTCTCCCTGGCTGTCTGGCCAGGACCATAGCTGGCTCTCTTCTAAGGGACAGGATCGTGTCCCTTGCACTGCTTAAGGCTTCCAGGTTACAAGTATGGGCTGCAAAACAGCAAATATTGACTCGCCTGGGGTGCTGAGGGTGGGAGAAGAGGGAAACTAACAAGACTGTGTGAATCCAGCCTTATCTATCAGCAGGGATATTAAATGCTCCTGACTTCCCTTGTGACATGCAGAGGGTAGCTGAGAGTGAATTAAGTTAGCAAAAGCATTTTCCTGAATGAGGAGAGCACTGTGTTAATACTAAGTAATATGGTTTAGCACTGCAAGTGCTAAATCCTCATCGCTGTACTCTGTGATTTATTTAACCTGACATTAAATAAAAAATAAGCCTCTTTTTTCAGAAATAAGTTTATGGGCTAATTTCTCCAATGAGTTATGCCTTTGAACACTGGGCTCTGCCTGTGCTCTGTCAATGTGGAAAGAATTTTGAGACAACCTTGGTGCTGCTCTAGCCCAGAGAGGTGTGTGTGTCTTGCTGCATTAGGGACCTTATTTGTTGGATTTGTTGCTGTAAGTTATGTGTTCTTAAAAGGCTGTATGTGGGCAGGATGGATTCCTGCCTATTTGCCTTGCTCATGGTGTGGAAACCCTACAGGTTTGGTGGTGGTGGTGGAAGGACAGGGCAGGGTGGCAGGACATGGTAAGACTGGAGAGCAGCAGGGGGTATTGAACACATAATCCTGAGGGTGCAAAATGAGGCTTTCTGGGTCCCTGGGGAGACATCTCTTGCAGATCACAAAACTGTCATGAAGCACTGGCTTTGAAATCAGGGCTGGACAGAAGGCTCTGCTCCTTAAAGAATGGAGTGATCTAGGGGTTGTTTATTTTCTATTGTTTTATTATTCTACACAACCAGCAGAGCTGATTTTCCCTTATTACGAGGTAGTCAGTCTTGAAGGTGGGAGGGGAGGGTTAGAGCAGCCCTTTCTCAGAGATTAAGCAACACAATCCAAAGGCTCTGGCATCCCCACTCTTTGACACAGGACTTTCTCAAGTCCAAAGCTGGGACAAGCTCTGAAGTCTTTCCGAATGGGAAACTGCACCATGCTTGTTGCAGGTATCATTTCTGTGCTCTGGGTGAAGTGGGCACATGCTGCACCACTCAACCCAGCAGTGCTTTCCCCACATCCAGCTCTTCCCAAGCACTTCATGGGCACTTTGGCTGAGTCTATGCAATTAAATTAATGAATGCAAAGCATTCCAAGTGAGAGCATCTTTAATACACGTGGGAAGCTCTGTAGCACAACTGTCTCTCAGGGAAGCCCTGTCCCTAGTCTTTAATACCCTTCACCTGGGAACCAGGACTGGGATAGCCAGGATACATCAAAGTGCAGAAAAATCTGAATAAACCACCTGGATCTCTCCTTACTCTTGCTGGACAAGGACTCTACTCTGGACTCACAGGTGTATTAAGGAAAGGGGTCACTTTTTCCATAGGAAATTGGGAATCTGGGAAAAAAATATAGTACTACATACTGTAGTATGAAAAGCCCATTGACCAGAATTATGGAGAAAAAAACAGAACTACTATAATTTTAACTTCTCATACAGAAGTTCCTCAGCTCACCATACAAGCAATTTCAGAGCACAGTGAGCAGATCAAACTGTCCTCTGAAGAAATTATCCTGTGTGACACCTGCCCTAGCAGCCAGCCCTGGCTTCTCCTAGAAAACTTTGAATCTTTAAAACAACCTGTAATATACAGAGTTAAAACTTGAAGTGAAAAACTTTTAGTTCCTGAATAACATCAATCACATCTGTAAATTCGGGATTAATCCAGGTTTGACATCAAATAGCTGCCAGCAGAATCTGATTCAATAGCCTTAATTTGATAACACACCCAATGGTAGATTAGTGATGATTGCTAAACTGTAGATAAAATGAACCCTGTTTCTAGCTTCCTGGACACTATAAACAGTAGAACTCAATGGAGTGGAAATTGCTTCTAGCAGTGTGGGAGATGCTGGAATATTAATATTAAACACAGCATTAGTCTTAGGGAAGTGATAGGTCTTTAACACATTGGCCTACACCACGCTCTGGCTGGCATGGCAAAGCCACCTTCACTTTGGAGATAGGCTCAGGTTCAGGCAGAAACAGCCATGAGCAGCTGGGGCTTTATTGCTGGACTGACGTGTATGTATGATTTGAAGAGACTTTAAAAAACCAGCAAAGTGATGGGAAATAGTAGAACACCCCTGTTTTCTGCTCTCATGCATGTGGGAGGGCCTCTCAGTCCTGCAGGTGTAGCAGTGCCACACAAGGTTAATTGAAATGGTCTCTCTGGTCTGTGCATGGGTCCAGGGGAATGTGAACATGTGGAGGCAGAGCCAGCTCCTATCAAAGAGAAGAAGAGCTGAGGACCAGGCATCAAGGCCCATCTGTCCCTTGCTGTGCTAAGGGTGCTCATCACATTTTGTAGTTGAAGCTGACAGTGATGCTGTTTCAGTTACCCTTTGGGCAGTTTTGTTTGTTTGTTTTTTTGTTGTTTTTTTCCTAAAGTACTTTTTGAATGTAGCTGATAAAAATTAAAAATGCTAAAGAGGAGAAACCAAGATTGTTTTCAGTCTCAAGTATTCTCTATATATGGATTTTTCAAGTAACTACCCAAAATGCTCACCTGAGCCTGGCTAAAAGAGTCACAAACAGGTTTTTGTTGAAACAGAACATTCAAATATACATAAAAAGTAGAGGTCTTAGAAATAGAAATTCCTATTGGTTTTAGAAATAGAAATTAACAATTAAGTATGCTAGAAGACACAAATCTACTGGTCTTAACTCGGTTAGAGCAGGGTGCTAATAATGCCAAGGTTGTGGGTTTGATACCCACATGGGCCTTTCACTTAATAGTCGGGACTAATGATCCTTGTGGGTCCCTTCTCATTCAGAGTATTCTGTGATTCTGTGAAAAAACCCCACAACTCTCTTCCAGCCACATCTGCATTGCCAGATATGCTCAAACAAATAGAACAGAGTCTCTTGTGAATTATGCTAGGCAGAATTACTTCCTCCCTCCTCCGTATCAATGCAGTCCTCAGCCCCATATCCACCAAAAACCCTACAATACTTTACTTACACAGGTAGAACAGTTATTGGGCACATGCACAGGAGAATGCACTTATTACCCACCCAGGTTTCTGAGGAACTGGCTCACTCTCCATTCATCTATTTTTTACCTAGACTGTCAGTTTGTAAATATCAGTGTTTCTTTCCACACCAGCTTTCACAAAACACTTTTCCTTGAGGCAGAGGATCCTTAATGATGTGGGTAATAATTTCTGCACTGCCTGGTGTAAACCAAACTTCACTGGTAGTTGCAGGAACATAACACTGCTGTGAAAGTCAGCTCAGGACAATGTATCTTAAATACACTTGCTTCAGCTGTAGATATCTCACTAAAACCAAAATTGGTTTCTCTTCCTGCAATGAACCGTATTAGGCTTGAATTCAGTGGGAGCTTTGCCTGCCTTAGGAATTTTATAGGGAATGGTGAAGCCAAGTGAGCCAGGCTAATGTACAAGGCAAGCTTGTGTAAATTGCTAAGAGGGAAAATAAAAATGATGGAAAGGTCTGAGAGCTCCAGGAGAAGCTGTGCCATTTAATTGTTTCTTTTCTTGTTGCCTTCTTATGTAGGTGAGAAAGCTGCCAGTATTTTAAAGTTGCTTTTTGTCTTCCCATGTAGAGGTTACCTTGATTATCTTTTTAACATGCTGACTGTCAAGTACTGCTAAATCATCCTGGTCAGTTAAAGATATATAATAGAAGCAGAAAAGAAGGGAAATCTTTAGAGGAGTCTAAGTAGAAAAGTTTCTTTAAAAATAAAATCTCAAAATGGAAAGAAAGGCTGAATGTTATGCTGCATATTCCTAAAAAAATCCTCTTATTTTCAGTGCATCACTTTACTGATTTAATTGATGATAATGCACACAAATGCTGACCCCAGTGCTTTGGGTTTTAAGTACAACATGCTCTGATTCCCTATTGTATAAGGAAGTAACCTGTATACTCCACAACAGTGAAATGTCTTAAAAATGGAAAATATCTATATTCATTAGTCTGTGCTAGAGCTCACAGGTTCTGTGTTAGGGCTCTCAAAGCTGTGGAAAGTCACTGGATGAAGGCAGCAAATTTCTCAGCACTGCAAAGGGAAGTTTAGTAAACCTTCTACCAGCCTCAGACTGTTTTACTGTTCAAGAAACAGTGGCTTCAATTACTATAAGAGCATTACAGGGAAATTCTTTATCAGTATGATGCACTCCACTGATCCCAGACAATGTTTCCACTGCATTACTGTTATCAGCTTTACAAAGTCAATGTTTTCCAGGCTTACTAGCATAGTAAATAATGACTATTTTACACAACATCCAGAATATGAAGTAGTTGTAACTAACTATTGGTCTCTGTTGATTTTTTCTTATTACTACTTTTGCAGCAAAAATGATACGCTACAAATGTTCTTTTCCATATTTGCATAAATGATGTATTCATTGTCTTATTGATTTTAACAACTCGTATCTCTGAAGTCTCAGCTTGTCCTTTGTCAACCAGTAAAGAATTAACCCTTCTGACTTAGTCTATACCAGGTTAACCACCATGAAATGCTACATGTCATTTTGGTTTCTTCCCTTGTTCCATCAAGATTACTCCATAATCAGATATCTCTTCTCAATGGCATGTTTTTATTTTCATTCAACCTCATTTTTCATACCTTAATTTCAGTCTATTACACTTTGATGTTTTGTTTCAGAAAATGGAAATGATTTATCTGTCTTGATGCTCACACCTCTGATGCATTTGTCAAATGACTCGTGTGATCCCACTCAGTGCAGCTCTCTGAATGGTGTCAGTTCAGTGGGGCAGGCTGAGAACATGCCCAGGAGAGAAAATAAACTGGCTTGAAACTTCATTTGAACATGTTGTCCCCTCATCCCCCAAACCCTGCATCAGAAGAAAACTCTCTTTTATACATGGAGCACTCGAAAGATGCAAGGCCCATATGCAGCAGCCCTGTCTGAATGCTCAGCCCTAGCTGAACATTTCTGCACACGTTTAAATTCCCCTCTCTTTGAGAGGACTGAAACACTGAAGCATTTGGCTGGAAAGAGATTGCTTTAAACGTGCACTTACGTGCTTTGCTGATCAGAATGTGCTTGTGTTAAACCTTACATGGCAAAAAAATGGATTTTTCTGAAATGCATCCAAGCAGGCACCAGCAATTTTCAGCTCACAGCCACCAATCAGGCATCAGCACAATGGGACCTTGATTGGTCCTTACAGGGGCTGCTGCAATACAAATGAGAATTATTTTCTGCTCATGAATAACAGATAAAGTGTCATCCTACTGCTTGAGAAGTGAAATATCTAGAAGACAGCCTGACCTTTGACTCCCCCTTACT
>VZUA01094978.1:29907-44103 GCA_013401035.1 Horornis vulcanius
TAAGACCAAAATGTAAATACTTTAAGCATCTGTAGAGCTATAAAGGAGTGGTAGACAAAAGTAGTCAGTCGTAACTGACTGACTCTGTATATAATATCTGAACCTTCAGCTGTCTGGCCATCTCTTGTGTTTTATTGGGGAACTGATACATAGACTGTCCTGGAAAAAGTGTCTGTAATAGAAAGAGTATAACTCAGATTTATGCTCTCAAGTTTTTAAAGTAATTTTAGAGACCAAAAGAAGCATTGTATAGAGTTTAGATTAATTTTTTGTGTGTGTGAATCTACCTTTCTTTTAATTTGAAATTAATGAACTAATTCTGTCAGATAAAATTATAGGTTCCTACAAGTCATATACAGACAGTCCTCTAAAAATGTCTCTGACAATATGCAATTTTAAGCTATAGAAGATTATTTTCAAGTTGCTCGGCTTAGACTTAAACTCAGATGTTTCAAGGTGCTCGTGCATCTTCAGAACATATATTTAATGTTTTCCTGTAGTAACTTTTGAATTTAATTACATATTTGCAGAGTTCTCTTGACCCTTCCCCCCCACACTCTCACTCTCACATTCTTGATAATCTGAAATACTCATAATACTTGGAATTGCTTTCAGTGGAAAATGTAAAAATTGGAGACAGTGCTTATAACCAGAGTGTTCTAATGTGTTGGGGTTTTTTTGGCTGCTTCCCTGCTCCCTACCACCCCCATGGCCTAGTCCAGATAATTTTATAGGTATTCCTTCCCAAATTTTACTTATTTTTCTCTGTAAGGTAAAGTGACATGGTAGTTTTCATATATGAACACTGAATATAAATATTTTTATCCCCTCCTGCTTTTTAGGTGTTCTTTGGACTTTTATTGAAAAAGCCAGGTAGGCAAGCTCCTTTTGTATGCGTGTTTAGTTTAGATTGTGCTAGTTTAGAGTATAGTGCTTTTTTTTTTTTTTTTTTTTNTTTTTTTTTTTTTTAATGCCTGTATTTCTTAGCATCATATTCTGGGTTTGGGTCTTAATTGCTGCTGTAGCTTATGTTGTTGTAGAGATATGTGGATAATTTTTGGATAGCTACAATTATCGAATAGTAGAGCAGTATGTGGCAAGACTTCTTAAATTTGTTTTTGGTTGTGCAGTATTGCTTGATTGTGTCTGTGTTGTAAAAATGCTATTTAATGTGTTAAAGACCAAATGTAACCATGACTTTAATTGCTTTCATAACTCAGTTTAGTAATATAGCATTAATGTTTGGGGTTGAATGTTTTCTACCTTGCTCTTCATTAGGCTGTTTTCACACGGATTTTTGAATATTTGGAAAATTTTATTTAAAAAAAATAATTGCTCATTAGAATTTGTAGTTATGTGTTTGAATTTCTGTTTTGCTGAGAGGACAGTAATTCTTTAAATACTGTTTTTTATAGCCAACATAGTTGGCAGTAAGTTTAACATTTTCTTTCAAAATAATTCTTCAGTTGGATAGTGTGTGGATAGAAAAAAGTTTCATTCTTTGGTCAAACATGAAGCATCCTAGGTAACATTATGTTTAGTTAAAGCTCTTACGTTATCAGGCACACTCTTTAGACCGAAATTTCAAAAATAGACATTCTTTGGCTGTTGGAAGTTTTTAAATGAAAATATGATATGTCTGAGTAGGTGGATCTCCCCCCAAAAAAATCATCAAATCCTTCCATTAAATTTCTTTTCTAGTTTTCTTCTTAATAATTGAATGTCAAATTTTTATTTCTTGTACCCAAGAAAAACCCTGGGGTTTCTGGTTATTTAATTTCTGGAGCTTTACAAGTGTTGCTCAAACAATTTTTTTTCCTCCTTGTAAATTGTGTAGGTGGTATGTGATGATAACGTTTTGAGAGAGAATAGGGAAGGAATTGGGACTGCAGTGCTAAATTATCCTGGCACGTAGTGACTTGTATAAAGATTTTAAGGTAACAAGAACTGTAGCTATCTGCTTCTGTGGGCTCTCTTATTCATTAGCTTGCTTCTGCTCTTTTTTTGGGAGTTTTGGGTTTGTTCTGTTCTGTTCCGGGTTTGTTTTCCAGAGGTTTCCAATACAGGACTAGTGTTCAGTTTTTGCTGCACTAAGGCAAACACTATGGTCTAGGTACAGTTTACAATGATGAGTGCAACTTGAACACTTTCTTTGTCAATGGGTTGGATGCATTTTGGCAGCTGTGTTGTCTTAAATCCTAGTCTAGACAAGAGAATTAAAGGTGTGTTATGAGCATGTTATCCTTTCTCAACATTAATGTCATGGGACTCAATTAATTGGGTGCTGTACTCTTCAAAAATGCAATGGTGACAATATTTTAATTCTTGGCTTTGTTAGCCCTAGACTAGGTGAAAGATCAGATGAAGGACAAAAAAAAAGGAGTGTTTTTAGAATTGATTAGTTTGTCTTGATATATCACTTGTGTCTTGTAGATAGAGCTTTAACAATTTTAAAAATATTATGTTCTGCAAAAGTCATGGTTATGACAAAGACATTAAAGATTTTTAAAATATTAGGATGTTATAGTGTAGGGTAGTGGTCTGTGTTATAATAAAATACAGTTCTTACTTTGTAGAATGGTTTGGAGACTTCCACTATTGTTCTGGTTAACAGGTAGCTACCTTAACTAAAAAATTAATAGTGTTTGAGATTCCCATGTGAGTTTCAACTCAACTACAATTTAATTTGAACTGGAAATGAATTGGATAAGGCACTGAACTTAAGTGCTCTGAATGTTGTGAAGAAGAGCTTTGATCCTGGATTTCTGATTAATTGCAAGAAAGGATGCTTTTAAGAGATAGCCAAATAGGTCACTGCTAGCCTATACACATGCCTGCTGAATTATGAGCAAGTTTTCCTAGGAGAATATTTGAATTGTTTGCCCTCTTACTCCTAATATATTTTACAGTAAAGAGTATAAGCCAGGACTGATCAACCTACTTTATCTGATTAGATCTGGATGCAGTGTCCAGCATTGCTGTAATACTTTTTAAACAGCTGTACACAATCTTACTTGAAATGTTTTATAAAATATTTGTGATGCTGCTTCTTTTCAAAAGGCGCTGAACTTTATAAGACTGATACAGAAATGCATAAATTCTCTCCTCAAGAGTTCCTTTTCTTTTAAAATGTCCATACTATGTTTTTAATTTGATTTATAAATTTTAGAAACTCCTTGGTTTTGTTCGAACTAAACAATGAATACAAAGTTGTGGGCTTGACATTTTTGAGTCTGAAAGGTTTTTAACCTGCTAGTAGTTGATTTCTTCTTAAGGGAAGATTTCTCAGGGCAGCTTTTCTTCAAAAGTAATTTTTGTAAATAACCTTTTTTTTTTTTTTTTTTNCACCTTATAGAAAGTACTAAGAATTAAACAATAAAGCTTTCTGATTCTTTTCTGCCTTCTGACTAAAGTCAGGCATCTTTATTTCGTGTCCAACTGCGACACAAAATGTTTGGGGTTTATCCCATTTTCCCCAGAATTTATAAATGATAGGGGAAAAAAATCTGGTGGGTTTTTCTTTCACCCACCTCTGTATTTAACAATGCAGAATGCTGAGCANGAAAGTACTAAGAATTAAACAATAAAGCTTTCTGATTCTTTTCTGCCTTCTGACTAAAGTCAGGCATCTTTATTTCGTGTCCAACTGCGACACAAAATGTTTGGGGTTTATCCCATTTTCCCCAGAATTTATAAATGATAGGGGAAAAAAATCTGGTGGGTTTTTCTTTCACCCACCTCTGTATTTAACAATGCAGAATGCTGAGCAAGTGTAATTTTTTGAAAATTACAAATTTTGACTGTGACATCAGTCCTAATTTGTATACTGCTACTTGTAAATACATGTTTTTAGGATGGTATGTTTTCAGTTTGTGGATTACTTTCTACTGCCAGAAGAACTTGATGTATTAATAGGTTTTCCTAGTAGTAGTCTTCTATCTTCAGGTTCAGAATTTGCTCCTCTTCTGCTAAAATAATTCTGCTGAAGACCTGTCGCACAATGGTATTTTGTGGTTTAGTTGTGGTGCTTTTTTAACTTCAGGAATTCAGGTTGGTTTTTTGTTAATAATTTGGAGGGCAGAAGATGATCATGTTGAACCATTTCTTCTGGAGGATTTTATCAGATGCCTTTCATATCCTTCTAACCCCACAAAGCAAAAATCTAACTGGTCTGAGTGTTTTTCAGTCTCCAGTTAAATCCAGGCTCTCCATCTCAGTGCTTAAAGATGGCATCTGCTCTGTTAGTCTCAGATTCAGTTAGATTCTTGGTAGCTGACATGCAGGTCACTCCCTACAATGCCTGGAAGAGAGAAGAATGAGTCACGTTCTGCTGGGTTAAGGCTGCTGCAGTCCACTGTCAAAGTTCAAGTGATAATGTGGAGTGAATTCTCCCATTGCTTTCTTCCTTTTGGGTGTTGTGTTAGGTTTGGAGGGAGGGGAGTGGGGGTTGTCAGTGTGGTACCACTTAAGTCTGTTTGATCTGCTTGGATTCATTAACAGATGAGCTCCTCAGGATGCATGGAGGCTTTGGAGGTAGGAGAGGTTGGTTTCGTTATTGTACCAAATGTGCAGGATGCAAGCAGGCACTTCTGGCATCGATCTTCTGAACATGCAGTGCTCTGGAACAGATGCCTTTTATAATATATTTTTTCCACAATGCCAACCTTCTCTTTTTATGCATTTCATTTAGAAATAAATGAGACCCGGGCCTTAAAAGAAAAAAACCACTAAGCTATTTTGGGTCATTTCCTTAGGAATCAGCTTTTCTCTAAGTATTAAGTATAATACTGTTGCAGCAAACCACTCAAACTACCAAGTCATATATGCAGAATTTTTTCTCTTGAGAAACAGGATTGGCCATGGGTCAAAATACTTAAAAAGAATGGGAGAGAAGTGGAAGTCAGTATGTCATCATGAAGCAACAGCCAACCTTTTCTGAAATATTATGGTCATCTGGACTAGGAGAGTCTTCTGGTGACCATTAACTATATAGGATATCAGTTTTGTATTTTTGCAGTGACTTCCTAATCTAAAGAGAATAAGCAGTCCTGAGAAATCATTTGGTACCAGTCTGTGAGGTAGTGTCGTCACGAGGGAGACACAGTGATCACCACAGAGTCGAAGTGGGAAAAGAGGAAGTTTAATTTTTCTTACAGCTTATATAGATTTCTAGAAAAGAGACCACATTGGAATACTGAGGTTCAACCTCTTCCCTTCCACTGGTCTGAGAAAGTGTCCATCAATTGTCCTTTCACAGAAAGGAATGTAAATAAGATAAAGAATTCTGTAAACATTTTTTGTTTACATGAAATTTCTGACTCCAAGGACTCGAAGGCTGAAAGGCGAGTCAACACCAGTCCTGGTACCTTTCTTTATCTTGTACATCTGATCTTTTTCTGTTGTTCCCTTGGGATCAGATGTGAAACTCCTATGACTAAAAGAGGTGTGTGGTGCAGGTCTGTCACCTCATTGATCAGAGTTGTAATCGCTGTACTGTGTTAAATGTGAGAAACGGCATTGACACCACTTGCTTTTATTCCCAGGGCGTTCTGTGGAAGTGATATCTTTTGTGGGTTTGTTGAATATCTTATTATTGTTGTGTTAGTAGACTCAGTAAGCAATGTTTATTGAATTAGGCCTTTTGAGGGACTTGGCTGTTGCAGAAGTCTGCACAGACCTTAGATATGTGACCCTGTTTTGGTTCCAGTGTGTGGCTTAGCTGGGCTTGCACAACTCCAGGCCTTCAGACAGATACCTTGTTTTGACAAAAACTTTGGGTGGGTGCAGCTTTTCAAGAAATCTGGTGGGGAGGGGGAAATTTTGTGGAGCAGTCTCTGGCTCATGGGCTTCTAAATGCTTCTGTAGTCCCAGTATATTTATCTACCTCAGTTTTGCCTTCACACACAGAAATATTTGCCATCATAATGAGTTAATTTCTTTACCTCCTTTTTCGCATCAGTTTCATTCTGTATGTTGTGAGCAGTTTCTGAATGCCCTTGTATGACTTCTTTAGCATAGAATATGGAGTAGGCCACAGATTTGACCGAATCATCCACAGCATAGGCCTAACAAGTCTTATACTTCAGATGCCTTCCTTCTCTAGAAGGAGTTCTATGCACAGCTTATATTGCTTTTTATAAAATTTTATTTGGAGTAGAATCTGCTTGGACGTCTATCTTTATACAAATAGTTGTCTGAGATATGATAGACTCTTTCCCAGGAAGAAGCTGGAGAAGATGATGTCAGGATAGCCGTTCAAGAGTCTGTAGAGTTTTAATGTTAAGTATCAAACAGGAAGAAACTTGATTAGTTTGCTTTCATGAGGTATCTCTTCTGTCTGTCTCTTAGTTTGGTTGTCTGCAGCTTCACTTAACATTAGAAGCTGCAGATGCTCAGCAGTCTCTTTTCATGCCATCTGTTTCTCCAGTAGTTGGTGGTATAGGTTGGCCATGTGAGAGAATCAATAGTTTTGTGCTCCTTGGCCCTTAATGTTCTAGAAAATTTAGGCATGATAGCATAGGAAATTCTAGAATTTCACTCAATCCAAAATTCATTAAAACTGGGGAGAAGCCAGGCTGCCTGTCGGTGTGGTGCATGTGTTGCTATGTTTTGATGGGGGGGGGGGTTGAAGAGTCCTCTGCTGCCTTTAAAGATAACATAATTAGACCAGGTGATAATTTTGCCTGGACTGTATAAATGGATATCTTATACTCTCACCTTTAATATGGCACACTATGTAGTTATTTAACAAAGTATCACTGTCTTATTATCTGGTTGCTGCAAATTTCTGAGTCTGTTTTACTATCTAGCAGTTTTTAGTCAAACTTCTAGTAATTCTTTTATTTCTAGTACTCTCTTGTAACCAGATTTCTTAGCAACCAAAATCAGATACTTGCTACTCATCAGATGAGTCTGTTAACAACTGTTGGCAAGGAATGCTGTTCCTATCACCACTCTGAGTTCATTTTTTGGTTGTGGGAATGGTCCTACTGCCACCCGGCCTTTTGGCCCAGATTCTGCACTGACCATGTAATTGGAAGACTTGCTCCTCCTCTGTGTGATGGTGGTTTTCAGGAACCATGATGAGCAAATGGAGTCCTTGGACAGCTTCCTGATGGATTGGAGCTACTGTTCCTTTCACCTTTTTGATTTCCTGCTGTTGGTTACACCTGTAATTGCCAAGAGCTCAACTACTGGGTTCCAGTGGTAGTTTGTAGACAGAACATGAGAACATTTAACAGGAAGCAGGGCCCTTTCTCAGGGGAAAGAATTGATGGGCACTTGCAAATGATAGAAACCCTCCATCACAAGACTAAACTGTAGCAGGCACGTTCAAAGGCCCTAATCTTTAAAAAATTGTATCACAAGAAGCTGAGGATAAATATCATGGTAGCTTGATGGTGGAAAGGTGGTTTATCCAGACTGCTTCATCTTAGGTACTTTAGTAACTCTTAGAACAAATCCATGCAATTCTGGTTTTACCTACCAAAGTTTACAATGTTACTCTGTTATGAAAAGGAAAACAAAATATATAGAAAGATACCATCAGAGTACTTGAACTTAAAATGTGCAAATTGCTCTGGAACATAAGGAAGGGGGAAGGAAGGTGCTATGAATTGCAGGGCTTACTAATGTGTCCCTAGGCTTGACAGGGAAAGAAACAACCCTGTGTTTACAAAGTTTTCACCTCTGGAAAGAATTGCTGCATTGTAGGCTTTACAGAGGAAAGAAGTATGATTTTTGAATAAAGAAAATATTTTCTTTACATGATTTCTCAAGAACTTGGTCATTCAATATAATTGCTGCAATTTATTGCAGGATATTGCCTTTCCTATTTTTTTTTTTTTCTCACAAACTATATTTGGTAAAAAAATACGCACAAAAAAAAAAGAGAAAAGCATCCTTTTTTAAACTAGATGAGTATATTCAAGAAAGAAAACAAATAACCTATACGTGTGAAATCGCCTAACTGGGTGAATGTCGAATTCTCCTCCAGATGGTTTTTAGTCAGAAATAGTGACTGCCATTGTGGTAGCTTCATCTGCCAGAGAGGGACAATGGTAAGCTCAGGATGAAAGCTGAGAAGGCACACCTTGAAAGTCCATCATTTCACTAAAATTAAGCAATTGTATTGCCTTCCTAGCTGGGATAATTAGACTGGTAATTTAAGTTTACATTCTTCTCTAAGAGATGATCAAAATGCTTACTTTGAAAGACTTTCTGTCTGTCAGCAAGAAATGTGGTTAGATTAAAAGGACTGGGAACAGTCTGGGCTTCACACCTCCACACACACCTTCAGATTAATTGGAATGGCCTTTCTGGATAGGACAACTTAATGTGGAAAAAATAATTAGTGAACTATTTTCAGGAAATTCTAGTTGCCAGTTAGTGATTCAATAAAGAAGGTGTAATAGACACAAGAGGTTTTCAGCAATCTGGGGTCAGGACTCAGGATAAAAGGAAAAAATAATATATGAATTCCATCAGATTCTGCAGTCATCTTCTGTTTAAAATAATTTTTAATCGGCTTTGTCTAGGTGTGAAAGTTCTTACACCAAATTACTTCTGAACAAGTTTGTTTAAACCAATGTAAAGCCAAATTGTTTGTCTCATACCTAATTTGAGCAACATTAAAATTGCGGGAATTCACAGCATTTTTAAGAAGCTCCTTAGGCTGGCCTGGCTTGCTTGTGTTTTCTCCCTCTGAAAAAAAAAAAAAAGTTTTGTCGGTAAGAGACGTAGGCAGTGATTCCGTTCTGTTTGCCTCTGTCACACACTCGTGCACGGGTTGCTTTTTCTGTCATGGAGCGAGGCCCATCGTGCCCGTGCCGCTGGGTGACAGCGGCCGTCGGCCGGCACAGCCACCGGCAGAAGGCGAGCGCCGGGCCGCTCCGGTGCCCCAGGGATGCCGGCAGCCGGAGCCTTGGGCTCTGACCCCGGCGCTGCTGACACGGCTTTGGCACAGCCAGGTGCCCGCATCCCCAGGGATGCTGCGGCGTGCCGCTGGAGTCCCAGGGGCCAGCCTTGCTGCTAGGGCTAACAGGTACGGGACAAAATGGTCCGCAGGGTTGGCTGGCTGCCGCAGAGGGTCTTCGTGGACAGTCAAATGGCTGTCAGACAGGTTAGTAAAACTCTTCTGGGAAAAAGGAGCTTTTTATAACCTAGACTAGACCCAAGGAAATTAACATTTATACAGTAGTTAAAATATAAATAGCTCGACATTTGAGATGATGAGTATATCTGAGTTCCTCATTCTAGCTGGCTTCATTTTGATAGTTAATCAAATATTAGATTTGAGATATACATAGACACCTCTATGTATGTGAGGAAAAGTGAAATGTTTAGATTTCACTGTTTTACTAGATACCCTGTATTTAATGCCATCTTATAAACAAGTTCTTACTAAGAAATTTCTGGATATTCAAGTGGATTATATTCACAATATTAATTCAGAATGAAGTAGTCTGTTGTTTTCCTTTAATTGGTACTGGTCTTACTGTAGAAAGAATGAAGAAATCTCCTAAGAAAATTATTTCTAAGTTTTTGTGCTCAAGATAGAAGTGGGGTTATCAGGAAATAGTTCTCTGTCTTTATTCCACTTAGACGTAGTATGTTGGGATGCAGTATTTTGTATTTGAAGATGAACCAAAATTTATTTTAATAAGGACAAACAAGTAACAACTAAAAAATCCTGACAATTCTGAAGCTCTTATTTTGGTCTGTTCATCTTTAGATATGGAAACAGTTCCACTTAACAAGATGCTATACACTTTCTGAATAAAATTTCTGGAATTGGAAAGTTGAGGTCTTGAAGATGGAGGTGACTTCTTCAACCTGTGGAGAATAAAACCTTCTTGGTGCTCTGTTTATTCTAACATTCCAATTATTTATAGCAAGCACTGTTTATTCTAACATTCCAATTATTTATAGCAGGCATATGGTAATTAGATAAATTCTTCTGTAAGATAAGGGCCACCAACTTTCTGAAGTCATAGCAGAGTAGTTTTGCTTACTAAGTGGAAAATAAAATGTTCTGGTAGAAACTTGGCAGGAGTGAAGAGGCTTTCAGAGCATCTGCTCAAGTCAAGGCCTTGGATTTTTTTCTTTGTTGGTAGAGGAGGGTTTGACTATGGTTGAAAGGACACAAAATCAGAATATTATTTCTGCAGTAAAAGAGAAAATGATAGCATTTATACTGTTTTGTCCTGAATTGGTTCACTGTATCAGTGTGGTCACTTGCTTAGAGTTTCTGAAAAATATCCAGAGTTGTACCTTAGTTGTGCCATTGTGAGGAAGATCAAAAAAAGAGCTTTTTTTGCAAAGTTTTTTTTTATGTGCATTGTAGAATGTTTTTATTAGCTTGAAGGGCATTAAGCTGTATTCTTCTTTAGTTTCTAGGGCAACGAAAGTCTCTGCTTTGAACTAGACACACAAATCCTTTTCATGCTATGCAGTATCGTAAAAACTCTGGTATCTACCTGCCTTAGCTTCTACATGGGGACTGATGAGAGAGCAGAAGTTCAGGCCATGTTGTTTGCCAATTAGCCCTGTTATTTTTGTTTTACTTTTTCTTAAGTTTTAGTGACCTGCAGCTAGGTTCATTGCAATCAGTCAAATTCTTTAAAAGGCAAATAAATAAAAGCCTCTGTGGAACTGCAATTTGTATCAGTATGTAATGCTTGATTCTGCAGGCTAGATCGTGGCAGTCAAATTATCAGAGGTGAATTTTGTGACCTAGGCTTGCATTTCAGGGGCCAGATCTGGATAGTGCCAAAAGTCAGGAGCTTTACTTTACTTTTTGGAGTAAAAGGTTCTTACCTTGAGATGGAAGAGACTGTTTCTTTCCCTGTGGTTCCGACTGGACAGGACAACACAGTCATTCCTCAACACTAATCCTTTGGAAGTGGGTGATGTTACTAAGAAGGTTTTGAATTAATTGTTAGGCCTATTCTTGAAGACTGTAAAAGTGTAATTTTAATGAGCTAGAGAAAATCCTATTAGAATAGTTTAAACAAGTTTTGCAGTGGAATTTTTATCAGTGATTATAAATTGGTTAAAGTAATATAAGAGTGTGTTGGCTTTGAAGAGTGAACTAATACTTTAGAGCACTATAGTCTTCTGGGCCTTTTAAAATGCATATGCATTTCACTGTTTTTTGCTATTTTTACTTTATGTATCCACTTAAAAGTTTCACTTTTTATAGTTTAAATAAACAAGGATAAAGAGTTTGAAGTTGTCATTAACTTATGCTTGAGCTTTAGTTAATTCTGCAAAATCTGGTTAGTTCATTTTGCCTTCAAAAATTCTAAGATATCTGTCTGTCTTGAGGCCTGTAAGTATGATTATTACTTCCTCTACATAAATGAATAGCTATAAATATTTATATAACTTTGTCATTTGTTTCTCAACCTATTTTCTATGTAAACAAGTATTACGCAACTCAGTTGTCTGCTTGTCTCATCTTCCTCCATTACCTGCCAGTAAGTGTTGAATTCTGCAGTGCAGTTGAACTAAATTAAACATTAGGACAAATTCCCAAAGAGATCGTGGAAGGCCTGTCCTTGGAAGTTTTCAAGACTGAACTGTGCATGGCCCTGAGGAAGCTGGTTGGGATTTCCTGGCTGACCTTGCTCTGAACAGGGGGTTGGAGACTTCCCAAGGTCCCTTCCTGCCCAGATCAACATCTGGAACAAATTAGAAATCTAAATAATGATTAAGTTCTGTCAGAATTGTTGGTGGGAAAGATACACTGTCACTGCTGTAGTTACGGAAGAAACTGGCACATGCTTAATGCTAATTATGGCCTGCAGAATGGTGAGGGGAAAAGTTGTAGGCAGAAGAAAAAAACTAGATAGCAGCATTGATAAACTGTAAGAAACTAGACCTTACCCTTGTACTGATAAATTAGTTCACAAACTCCGTGCTTTATACAAACTCTGGATGCTGTTTTGGCTTTTCCAAAAGGATTATTAACAGTATTTTATTGCAAGGATTTTTTTCTTTTTAGCCAAGCTACAGGCTGAACTTTAATATATACGAAGTGGTACAAATCTCTTTGTCTACTTTCTTTCTCTTCCCTCACCTTTGTCAGTGCTTGCTTGTACAGGAAGTTTACAGTATATTTTAATAAATTACGGTAGTTTATCTAAACATTTGCACATCAAGATATGCTTCTGAAAGAAATTTCTTGTGATAAAGCATGTATTGATAGATAAATAGTAATGAATTTTAGGGTCACTGTTGTTTGAACCCAGCAATGTAATAACTCTAAATTATAAAACAATTGGAATCCATAGATTTGTATGATGTGCAAGAGCCTCACATTGCTTTTAATAGGTATATACATTTTTAATTGCCTTTATAAAGAGTCCTATTCAGTCCCACATCACCAGAATAAGCAGGTTTTATGACCTTGTAGAGTTTTGTACAGAGGAGCAAGGAAGAGGAGAAATCCCTCAAAGGCAGCATATGCTTTAAGGTATTGTGAGCCTTTGCAGTTTCTGCTCAATCCGGTGGTGTTGAAGTGAGGTAGCAACCTTGGCTTTGTCCCCAAAGCTGGTGTTCTTGCTTCAAGGCGCACCTAATCCACCAGCTTTATTCTTTCTGCTGACAGGTTTGATGTTGGTGTGGAATCTGCCCTAATGTTCTAAATACTTGTAAAGAAATCCCAAAATTTTGTGGTGTTACATGGCTTACAGCTGAGAATATCTGGGATGCAGGGTGCTTTTTCACTTGAAAAGCAAGCAAAACTGCTTCTGCATCCTTCAAGATGTTCAGATTGCCTCCATAACTAAGGATGGAAGACCTCAGAAATGTTTATGTGCCATAGGCAGTAGAGGGTAAAGCTGACAACTCTTTTCTTCAGATGGAGAGCAGAGATACAGAGATCAAGGCACTTGCTGGAAATTGCACAGGAGGTCTGTAACAGGGTGCAAAACTGAACCCACATCTCTTAAATCACATCAGCATTCTTCTTGCTTGATGCTTAATGGTTTTGCTCTAAGACGTTGGAGGATAAAATTTAATTATAAGTGGTTATGTCTGAAAAAAGTGGTCATTTAAAAGAAATGTCTTTTTTTGAAACTTCAGAATACAAATAAAAGATGGATGGTAGTCTCTTTAATTTTAGAATCTTCTTTATGTTTCACATTTGGTAGGTACTGAAAGCCTTGACATATCCAGTCATGTTCATTGTATTGGAATAAACATTAGTATATTAGCATGGATATGGCTTAAAAATATTCAGGGTAAGAAAACTAATGTGGTTATTAAGAATAATTTTCAATTATGGATGCAAAGCTTAAACATTGAAATGTGAGGCCTAATTTTCAGGACATTGAGCTATTCCTACAGCTAGTAGCAGTAATTTAAAAAAAAAATTAGGTGCTCAGCTTTAATGTCTGGAAATTTTTTGAGCAAGAATTTTTTGTATTTAAGCAACTATAACATGCCTCATAATTTGTTAGTAGCTTTCTTGACAAGTAGACTTCTTTCCGTATGAACTAAGTAGAGAAACAGGAGCTAGATGAAATTGGTGCAGCTGTGAGAATCTCAGATTTGTAGGACATTCTGATTTTCTTGTTGTTTTTATAAACAAGGGAATTAGTCACAATGGAAAAAGTCATGTAAAAAATTGCCTTGTATTTATTTGTGGTTATTGCTTCTTAAGCTAAACCAAGGAACAGAAAACTCCCATTTGAAAATTTCAGTGTTTCTGAGTTGCTAAACATGCCAAGCATTTCAGGATTTCAACAAGATGATGTTGATGCTCGATTGTGTAAGATGAGGATTTTGATTGGCATAGAGAGGGAACTCAAGGATTAAAATCTTGTTTGGATATGCTCCCAGCAAACCTGCTGCTAAGAAGGTAGATTTTATATATCCCTTAGAGTCTTTTCAGTCTTGATAATAGACTTCAGTGTTAGCTATGAATTTTAATGATAGATACCAGGGAGAAGGTCCTTTTTAAGGTGAAAAATAACCTCTTGTTTGTGAAGGTTTTTGAGCATCTGAATGGCAGTAGATGAGAACTGAAGCTACTTGTGTCATTGGCTCCTTGTCATCCCCAGCACTGAGAAAGCTGTTTTCCTTCACCTGTGCCAGAGCCTTACTTCGAGGGGAACAGACAGTGTCATGGGACCTAGTTTAAACATTCATGGAGTTCTGAAAGCTTAATGAGAAAATGTCTCCCTAACA
>VZUA01094980.1:60095-75212 GCA_013401035.1 Horornis vulcanius
CTTTCTTAAATAAAGCAATAATGTGTTTAAATGCTTTGGAAAAAGAGACCTGCCTGTGTGCTCTTACATACCATTTTTTCCTCATAGAAAGCAAGCCAGGATGCTCATGCCTCCAGTGAGATTCTGGAAAAGAGCATTCACTGTGCCTCTGGGGAGCCACCACTGTCCCTGAGAACAGGTACTCATGGTCACACTTGAGTGGCAGGTGCTGAGTAATTGGTCTCCTGGTCCCAGCTCTGAACATGCTGAAAAATCTCGCCTGGGCTCTGCTTATTATCCAGAGGCTTTAAACATCCCAACACCTTTTAAAGGCAACCTGCTGCTTGAAAGACAGGAAAAGATGTGCAAATAAGAGTGTTCTGCAAAGGAGATGAGAATATTTAGGTTTGCAGACATGCTCTAAAGCATATTGCTTTTCCTCTAACCTCAAGATACCAGGTGAATTTTGAGGTTTAAATATTTGGCTATACACTCAGGGAGTTTTGTAGGATTTCTATATCAGCTTGTTTTGTAGCTGGAGAATCTTCCTCCCACCTAGCAAATCCTACCACCCATACAGCAAATAGAAATCTTTTGGCACTGACTGGTACTCCACAATACTGTGTAAAGGCTCATGTGTAGTGTGTGGGGGTAACAACACCCCATCACAGAGAGTGAAGAGGATAGGACAGCAATTAGCTTCAGTGCCACTCACTAGCCAGCAGAGCCCAGCATGGAAATCCAAGGCATATTTGTGAGAGGAATGATCTTGAAATAAGAGTGATGACTTCAATGAGACCCTCAGTATCCGTGGGAGATGCAATGATGGAGTGTCCTGAAGATGACAGTGAGTAGAGGATAGTTGGACTTGCTCAGTCCAAACATGCTTGCTCTGAAATCTATCTTCTGTTTGTCAGTTTTCATGTACTTGTCACACCAAGGACAAGCTGACAGCTGCAATATATATAAGATGTCTGTTGGAGAAACGTGTTGATTGTTATATGCATTATAAGGCAAAATCCAGCCAGTGACTGAAGCGGTATTCTGGACAGCACAGGTAACATCTCCTAGAGAAGCACTGACTGCTTTGTTTACATTGCAAAGGATGAGAAGTGGGAGTCAAAGAAAGCCATACTATCCAAACAGGGAACTGAGATGAAGCAGGATGGTTTCCATTCTAAATATGGAATTTTTTACTTTTTTTTTTGTCTCACTTCCAGGACAATGGCAGGAGTGAAATATTGCATTTTCACTGAATATGTGGCAATATGCCACAGATTTCATTAGTCAAAAGAAGATTGCTTCTGCTTTTGATATTCACTTATAGCCAGTAATGTGAGGAACAATTAGAATACCTCAGAACTTAAAGAGTCTGGTGGTGTTATAACTAATAGTGTGAATATTGGTTGGTTTATCCCCTCCATGATAGGTTTCACCAAAATAAATCCTGAGTAACTGTCAAGAGCAAAGACATGTTTCAGGTGTACATCAGTTGCGATTTTTTGGTGTTTTTTTCTATTGCAGTTTTATGTGCTTAGATATTGCAGTGGGCCAGGAGACCCTTCCCTTCAGTTGTTCTTAGCTTGTATGTAACAATTTGTTGTTATTTTTATAAAGATGGCTCAAGCTGAGCTGATTGATAGACTGTTATTCTAAGAGCAACAAAATTACCCTTTCTGATGTATATTTTTAGGAATAAATCTTAAAAATCCAATACACTTATCTAATGTGTGAAATTACCCATGTTGAATTAGGGGGGGAATTTCACTGGGTGCCTATAATTTATCAAAATATGAAAGACAGATAAATTAACAAACACAGGGTGTTAGCACAGTGAGACGATCTTTATTTGTAAGCAGCATTTAGCACCATTTAATTCATGACTTTGGTTTCTACTGACCATCTGTCATAGCTGCTGTCAGCTTCACAAGCCTCATGAACTTTGCCAGTCCTGGTGTTAGACTTCAAAAGATGCTGCACCCACCCACCACCATGACTGGGATCCAGAGACCATATTGTGGCAGCGTGAAACAAAGAGTGCTTTTGGCAAGAACAAGAAGAGGCTGGCCCTGTGTTTCCGTTCTGCTCCTTCCAAAGTAGCAGCCATTTAATTGGATTAACTGGCTGAGCTTCACCATTGCTGGAAGAGGTAGCCCCAGGTCCAGCATCAGATGCCCTCTTAGTAATCAGAATATTCTTACTCAGGGTCATTTGAGAAAGGGTGAGAGCTAAACCTGTCTCCTTGTAATCTCCCTGTTGCTAGATTTTACTGCTCTTGCAAATGAGGTCCACAGCAAGACCAGGTAAACGCATTTGGTGTTTTCAAATAGCTTCTATGGCAGAAAAGAGGTGAGGAGCTTTTAAAGTACAGATTGTATAAATATTTTGAGATACCTGGAAAGCAGTGGACACTCATGAGCTGTATCAACAGCTTCATCAGTGCAGCCTGGCACAGCTGATTGCAATAAAACAGAAAAGACAAAAAACCAAAATAGATTTATCAAGTATTAATCCTTTTTAGATTCTCTTTAAGAAATGTGTGGACATGTAGTCAGTATCAATTTCCTTCCTTGTATTCAGCTCACAAACACATTTTTAAGGCCTGTTGATCTTGGCATGCCTATTTATCATTTTGATACAGAGATTGTTGCTGAAACTCTCATTTATAATCTCCTATGAATACCCAGAAGCTCTGGAAAGACTTTTGTTGGCTTGTATGCTTTCCACTGTCCTCACACTGGCTGAGGAGGAACTTTGCTCACTTCTGTTGTGGAGTATGTGCTAGTACACTATTTTGCTACAGGGTGCAGAACACTGAGTTTCAAATCCCTTTGAAAAAGGGATTTGGAGATTTCTTGCTTTCTTGAAAATTCATGTCCTGGCCTAAAATATCCAAGTGCATTTCAGATTTGGCAACAAAAGGAAGTACAAATGGACAAGAAACCTCCCTTAGGTATGTGCAGATACAGATGGCACAATAACAATAGTGGTATTGTTCAGTAGCTATCATTTTCTACAAGATTGCAATAATCTGATTATCTTATTTGTGTTATTTTGACATTTAATTTAAAATCATTGTGTATTCATTGTCTGGGTGACTTCTGACCTCTGACCAGCTTATTATCAAGAATATAACATTTTGCAAACAACACTGGTATGTGCTGTGCTTTCTATATCTCTTTAGCATTCTTATGCTGCCCTAGTGAATATAGAAAATGCCTTGCAGAAAATAAAAAAAGACTCATGGACTGCATAGGAGCTAATACACTGGGACTGTATGAGGAGGTGCATGAAGATGGAAGTAGCTTTTGTTTTGATCTGTTTGAGGAGGCGTATTCTGAAGACTGTTCTCTGTTCCCACTGGCAAATCTCCCAGAAGAGTTGTGGTAAGCTGGACACGACCAGTCCTCAAAATCTGCTCCGTTAGCACAGGTGTCGAGCTGGACCAGCCGATGCAGTTTTATTGTCTCTACCGTGCCTAGAGGGTTTGCCCTACCTTCAAGCATGCCTTCTCCTGGACTTCCCCACCTAGACTGAATGCATGTGAATTACAGGTTGGTTCCTGCACTACAGGTGGACTTGTGGCAGCCCAGCAGCCCCTTGCACATCGTCGAGGGTAGAGTCGCTGACGTGCGAGTACCGCGGAACACGACGCGGAGCCTGCTGCCTTACCTCCAGCAAGCAAACATCCAGTACACGTAAGCCGTGCTTCACTCCCCCTGCCTCACTCCAGAGACCTGCCCTTCGGGGCAGGTCTGCACCTACCACGCCAAGTGTGCTCGAAAATCCGTCCCACATCACAGCAATTAGGCTGGCAGAGAGCTAGGCACTGCCAAGAAAACAACCGCTTTAATGGCACGGCAGAAAATCTCCCACAGGCAGGCAGCTTTAATTAAATGTCCTCCTTTGGAGTCAAGCTGAAGTGTTTTCAATGTATGTGAAATCACATCTGTTAAGAGAGGGTTGGTAATTACTAATTCTGCAGCCTGCTTTGCCTCTCTCTTTATTTAGCACCAGTAAGGTATATTTACAAGTGAGCTGCAAATGCAGAGGCAAAACTTTTTCATCAATTACACAGGAACTACTTCTATTATTCCCCATTCCTAGTGATCAGTGCAAGTCATACAGTAGAAATGCACACTTAGGTTCACATTTAATTTATAGTGCTCCTTAAAAAAATTCAAGGCAATTTTGGAGTATACTTATCCTTTCATATTTATCCATATGATATACTGGACAAGAATAATGATCTTGTCTTTAAAGCCTTCTCAATGACATGCCTAAGCATCTGAATAATCAGTTGATGAGTTCTCAAACATTTGCTGAATAAAGACCTACATGAGGCTATTTATACTTATTTATACTTATCTCTCAGTGATAAAAGGGTGGTGTAAATAATACTGTAGATGTATTTATGTATACATATGTATATATGTATATATGTATACATATGTATAGTACTCATCAGAATCCCATTTCTATTATAACAATGCTGTCTTCTTAATTAGTTGTTCTGAAAATACAGAAACAAACAAGGAAATTAAGTACACAAGCTCCATAGCTACAGTTCAGGGTGACTTTCATGTGGGTTCAGCACTGCTTTGGTTTTGTTTATGTTTAAAACTGAGATGGGGAATTTTCTAATTGTTTTCCTGTACTTATAAAAAATGTTCCCTAATTACTGTGACCCAGCAGTTGTATTCATGTCTGCTGCTGTTCCTGCTCACAGTAATCACCTTTAATGAAATGACAGAAGGACATTTTATGTGTGTTATAAACACTCTCTGTACTTGAAGACCTCTGCCTGGGTTGCAAAGCAATGTGCAAGGGCAAGATCTGCCAGAGCAAAACATCTCTGCAATTTACCTCAAAAAAACATGCTACAAATGCTAGCACAACACTGGATTAATCTTCCACAGAGAAAATCTCTCTGACTTTTGGCAGGCAAGTTGTGTGCACTTGGAAGGAAACTGAGCAGCATTTTACCAGGTCCTTTCCTCTCCCTCTTATTCTCCTCGCTGCCTGTTTTGGATGGTCCCAGCCATTAGGAGCAAAACCCTGCAAAGCCTTGACAAGCATGTGCTTGTCCTGACAAGCCTCCTGAGATCTGTCACTCCACAAGAGCCAGAAGGATTCACCATGAGAGCAATAACAGCCATAATCAGGGACCAGCAGGAGCAGGCTGGCCAAGCACAGCCATGCCCACAGCACAGCTGGCGTGGGGGCCACAGCCCTGAGCTGAAGTGCAGCTCCACAGCCAAGATTTTGTACAGCTCCTTTTCACATGGCTGATTTTCACAGTATTTTTAATTTTTTTTTCCCTCACACTACAATGGAGGTAAATTTCTACATCCCTTTTAGAAATTGAAAAGTCTGAGCCAATCTCCAGGTAAAATTTCAGCTTGATGCAGTGATGCTTACCTAAATTATGGCAAATTTGCAAATTCAGGGAGCATTTCAGCATTTCTTATAATGACCAGCACTTGCCTGTAAAACAGGCTTATCTCTCTTAGGGTTTGACTTCATGACAAGATGGCCATGAAAACAAGCCAAGCTCTCTGCACCAAATGGCCTTGGTTGTAAGTTTTGTGGTAAAGAAGCCACTTACATTGCATTCAGACCTGAGGGACTTATGAGCCTTTGTGTTACAAGCACACAGAGTACATAGTCATTTAAAAGTAAAGAAAAATTATCAAATCTCATTTAGAGCACAGTTGCATAAGTTAACAGGGTGAGCTTGATTCTGGTAAATGCTTATACTAATCAGAATTCTGCAAAGTAGTCCAGCATTTTTTTAAAATATTAGATGCCCTAGTGACTTGAATAAAATCACTCCTTTAATCAGCTTTACAGTACTGGTCTTATAGTGTATATATAGCAACTTGCAAGTCAAGACTATAATCCTTTAGTTTGCTTAATGAATGTTGCTGATGTAGAACAATGTAATTCCTAATTATACAACCACTTCACTAATGCATTGGAAGATGAGAATAACCTTTACTTGGATTCTATGTGTAGATAGACCTATTACCTTTGAGGCGTCTGCTGCACAGCTGAGTTAGGAGCAGAGTAAATGCCATTTCTTTCCATTTTTTTCCAATCACAGAAGCTAATGCCTATAAAAATGTAAAAGGTTGAATGTGACTGTCTTTTTATGGGAATGGTGAATTAGTGGCATGGTGATTACACACTGCCATGCTTTAGGGGAAGGGGACATACGAGGATGACTCTCAGTTTTACAGTAATGTTGTTACAGATGTCTGTGACAATATTCCCAGCTTCCGCTACTGTCTGGTGGGATGGATGGACGGATGCTTCAACTTCGTCATTATAATTTTTTTTAGGTGTTTTCTATGTTAGAATTTTGTATTTGTGTTATTATTTATTTTTGCCATAAACCAGGAAAATTTCAGCTTACACAAGTCTTTCTGCATTTTTTTCTTAATGCAAAGAACCTCTCACTTTCTATGCAAGTATACTTAAATTTCATTTATTATTTTTCATATTTTTCCTGAGTTATCTTAAAAAAACTGGAAAACAACTACAGCAGTGTAGATTATGTAAACAACAAAGCCCACTTGGATTTTTGTTCACTGGTTTTTCTTGTTTCAGACAGGATGATAATGCTACTAAGTTCTTATTTTTTTTGTTTTGCCTCTACAACTAGTAGCTATATGTAATGTTCCATGCCACTCCCAAGAGAAAGTGTGTCCATGTATTCCTAAGCTTACAAAGATTTTTGAAATGGTTTGAAATCAGTTTTTGAAGATCCATGATCACATAGTATAATTAGATTATAAGACAGTAAAGGCCACTCCATAAACAAATGAAAGTGGGTGCTTCTTCACATTGGCTACATTATTTACATCATTCTGTTTTATTTATTTAACAACCTAATTGTGATTTTGAAGGCACTGTTACATTTCAAAGCAGCTGGAGTATTTATTTGGCAGCTTATATTCAAGTGAGCCTGAAGCACTCTATTGTCAAAATGTAACAGATGAAGTAAAGTCAGGAAGGTTTAGCTTCTGCTATATTTCTTCTAAACATGATTGTTGTTCTGATTTAGCTTATGTGTTCTTCCAGTTTTTCAGTAATACTTTTTTTTTTTTTTTTAGGATTCTCATATCAGACCTACAGGAAGCAATAGAAAACCAAACTGGAGGGAGGTCCCATAGGAACCGAAGGTCCCTCTCTGGGTATAACTATGAAGTGTACCACTCCCTGGAAGAGGTGCATTACAATTCATGTTGTTCCTCTGATCTACTACAGTGTTGTATTTAGTAAGGCTAAGGTTTTATTCTCTCTACAAGTTCTGGTTACCTGTCCATTGCAGGAGTGTTATAAGTGTTTCTTCTTCAAAAATAGGCACTTCCTTGTGGAAAAAAAATAAATATATATATATATAACATTTATATTCAAGACTTATCTTTACATATAACTATCTTTCAGAGCATCTGAGTTTTGCTTTTAAAGCAGGTCTTTTACTCTGGTGGAATAAGAGATTTCAATGAGTGATTGGTCACACTAAGTCATTTAATTAAGCAATATGAGTAGATTCTTAAGTGTTTGCACAGGAGGTACAAACACATAACAACACTTAGATGCAAACTCATTTATGAGGAGTACTATCCTGAATGATGGCTGTGTAAATAGCTCCTGTTGATTTTAATGTGCTCACATGTACAGCTTCAGTCTGCACCAAAACAAAGTCACTAGGCTGAGCATGGAGAGTGCTGCACCACAAGAGCTGGTGCCTGTGGAACAAATACTGCAGGTAGCATTGAGTCCTGCACGTCAATCTGTTTGCCACTGTGTTCTGGCAGGCAGAAACATGGACCTTCGTTCTTCATTCCAGTTACCTTTAGTGGCAATGGTGGATTAGCCACATCCCCATATTTTCAATGGACAGTTTATGCATTCCAGTAATACCCAACAATGAAATGGAAAAAAAAAAATCCCATGTGAAAGCTGCATCCAGCATCTGGCTATAGAGCTATGAGTGCTCTGTAATAATGGTTAAAGTGTGAAAACAAAAACAAGAGAAAAATACAAACTCCAGGAAAATCAAAACATAGAGGGCTGAGAGCTGAGCTCAATAAATGTATTACAGTTTCTTCCCATGAAATGCAAAGATTGAAGCAATGATTTTATTTCTGTGTTTGCAGATCGAGGACTGGATGCATTATCTGAATAGAACTTATTCAGATCTTGTTCACATGTTTTCTGTTGGAAAATCCTATGAAGGGAGACCACTGTATGTACTCAAGGTAAAGATTAAATAGTCATTAATGAGAGAAAATCTGGAGTCAGGGACAGACACTGTTATTTATGTTACAGCATATACACCAGAGACACAGCTTAACAGTGTTTCCTAAGGATGAGTTGCTAAAATCTAAGTATCTCTTTGAATGTCATCTTTAATGAAAAAAAAGGGGAAATAAAGATGGAAAACTAATACCCAAATCCTATTTACCTGGATTGGATATGCATGGAGAAAGATAACAGGACAAGTTCAATTAGCAGGATTTGGATTTAAGGCGATTGGAAAGCTTTTTGTTTATAGACATCTAGGAGAGCAGTTATTCTGAGAGGGATCCCAGAGGACTGTGGAGCCTTTCTCAGTATGTGCCATATATGCTTCTTCTTTAGCTACAGACAAAATTTCAGGGCTTTGTGCTCTCAACTCACATGATTAGGACTACAAATTGGAGTGTGGTCATAATGCAAAGATGTAAAAATCTTGCTTTCAATGTATTTTCTTTTCATCTCCTATTGAAGAGTTCTGAAAATATGATTCATTATAATGCAATTCATGTAGTGTCACTGTTCCTCATCCTACTCCATCATTCCTCATAAATGGGAACTTACAGATCTCACTTCTCCTAGAATTTTTTTCCAATAAGTCAGCCTCATTATCTTGGCATACCTGCCTAACATTATCTTGGCCATACCTTTTTAAACAGTAAATTTGTGTTCCTTTACATGAGGAAATTCAAATTGATTTAGTCTCTCTCATATTCTATTTTCTTTTCATTATTGTGTTTTCACTAATGTGATGTGATCTATCGGTATTTTGTGAATGTTCACACCTCAAGTTAGGTAAAAGATCACGGCCCTACAAGAAAGCTGTCTGGATAGACTGTGGGATCCATGCAAGAGAGTGGATTGGCCCAGCCTTTTGCCAGTGGTTCGTGAAAGAAGTAAGTGTTTAAAATTTACAGCCATACAGTTCCTTCTGTTAAATAAACCTTGCATTTTTGCTGTAGCAGATCTAACACACTACCAATATGGAAAATAACTAGCTATTATACCTCTCTTTTTAAAAAAAAAATATTTGTGGAATGCTTAAGTGCTTAATAAACAAAGCTGTTGGTGGCAGCCAGACACAGCTAGGCACAGGACAAAAATATGCCAGACACATCCTGGCAGAGATATGAAAGCAGGATTTTATTCCAAGACCTAAAAGTGTGAAGATTTTCAGTAATTTTGGTAATGGCCCAGGTAAATCAGTGCCAGTGTGTACTGCTTCAGATCAGTTCAGCTGTATCTTTGTTTTAAGGACTTAGTTTAAAAGAGACATTTCTCTTCTGTGTAGTGCCATAGGAATAGAAAGCTAAAGTCACAGAATCATGAAATTGAATAATGCAATTATTTATGTTTGAAAAGACCTTAAAGCTCATCAAGTCCAACAGTTAACCTAACACTGCCAAGTCCTCCAAGTGCCACATCTACACATCTTTTAAATACCTCCAGGGATGGTGACTTGTTCCTTGAGATGAGAGGCCGGCTCCCACCTGGCTACTGCCTCCTCTCAGCTAGTTGTAGAGAGCAATAAAGACCCTCCTGAGCCCCCTTTTCTCTAAGGACCCTCAGATCCCTCAGCTGCTCCTCATCACTTTTGTGCTTCAGATCGTCACCAGCTTCAATTCCTTTCTCTGGGCTCACTCCAGAACATCAGTGTCTTTTCTGTAGTGAGCCCAAAACTGAACACAGGCTTCAAGGTGTGGCCTCACCTCAGCCGAGGGCATGGGGACAATCCCTGCCCTGGTCCTGCTGGCCACACCATTGCTGATACAGGCCAGGTGCCACTGGCCTTCTTGGCCACCTGGACCACAGTGGCTCATGTTCAGCTGCTGTCCACCAGCACGCCCAGGTCTTTTTCCGGTGTGCATCTTTCCAACCACTCTTCCCTCAGCCTGTAGCACTGCATGGGGACTCTGTGACTCAAGTGCAGGATCTGGCACTTGGCCTTTCTGAACCGTTGGCCTCAATCTGTCAAGAATTCATCTACCATGTTTCCATGATGGCAACCATCATAGTTTTTCTGCTGTGCAACAGCTTCCAGGTCCTGTCTGTTGCCCATCCTGGGTGTATTGGTATAAATGTACTTCAGTTGGGCTATCGATCCAAATGCCTTCTGCAGGGAAGAAGCTCTAATTCCTACATGACTGTTTTTAGGCACTTATGTGGTTTCTAACACCTCAATAACCCTTCTGTCTTTGCTGCCACATGGATCTCTATTCCCAGGCCCCACTGTGATGGCAGACTGAAGGACCTGTCTAACACAACATCCCTCTAACATCTGTGTGGTGCCCTCAAGTTTATCTCTATCAAGCCTGGTTTTATCCTCTTCCACTTCAAATCCAGTTTAAAGCTCTTTCAATGAGACCTCTTAACTTTTGATCAAAGATCCTTTCCTCCCTTTGAGACAGGCACATCCTGTCTCACTGGGAAGCCTGCTGTTGTGTAAACCAACCCATGATCAAAACCTTGAAAATTCTGCCAGTGACACCAGTCTCAGAGCTAGGGATGGATCTGCTGGCTGTTCCTCTTCATAGATAGATTTCACCTAAAATGACGGACTTCATATTATCTGAAAAACAAGTGATTCCAATGTTTCTTTGATTCTATCTTACTGGGTTTATTCTCCCTTTATTTTTGATGTCTAGTATTTAGTCTCCGTATTTATCCATTTGCAGTTTTCAAATGAGAGGTGAAATCAAATGGAATTGGAATTTTGCTTCCAAATCATCTGGTTCTGTTTTGGTTCTGGGTTGTTTTAGTTTTCTTTTTCTTTTTTTTTTAATATCAGCACTTAAGCTTGTCTAATTTGGGATTCATTACAGATGCATTATATGTTTACAGGATTTTTGCCATTTCCCCTAGCCAACAAACTTTTGTTCAAGATGAGACATCTGCTCAGTGGAGACTACCTTGCAATGTAATTGGCAGAAGTCAAAAGTGGCTTAAAAATACCCCCACAGATGTGCTTTGAGTACTTTGCAGACCATTTTTTTGCACAAAATAAGGGTTGCAATATACTTTTACAAGCTTCTTCCTATAAACACATGTTTTTCTCACTTTTCTTCCTTCAGACTACAAGAATGTACCACCTTTGTCTGCCCATCCCTTCTCAGAGCAGTATTTCAATCCAGCATTAAAGCAAAAAGCGTCAGGAAGAGAGGAAGGGAATACATTATGCTCATAGTCTCCATAATCATATTAAAAAAGACTGGCTAAGGAGGAGAGACAAGATGATTAGATTGCTTGGTTTAGGATGTTACTTTTCTCATTGTATGGATTAGAAATTTTTAGTAAGAACTCTGAGAAAACTGAAGGTCTTCCTGCACTTCAAACTCTGCAACTCTCTTTTGCTGGCAAACTCCTCACTTAAGCACCTCTGCAGCCTGGCAACCCAGTTTTCCATCCTCCCTGGTACTTATGGGCAGTTCTGAGAAAGGGCTGTCAGCTTGGAAACAGATTTTTCCTGGCATGTTTGTTGACTCTGAGGAATAGCACCACAAGTCCATTGCTTTAAGGCAAGCTAGAAATGCTGGATTTACATGGTGTTGGCTTCTTTTCTAGCAGGAACAGCATACATGCATTCCTTTGCTATGCAGGCAGCCTGAAAAGTCTCACCAAACTTTCACTTCACCCTGTGATCTCTGAAACTTATTTTTATTGATGTATATCCATGTTCTGTTTACAAGAAGGCTTTTCAAGCAATTTAGCTTAGGAAGAAAACCCTCTATGCATGAATGTCACTGAACATTCAAGCCTCAGAGTGGGTGCCTCAAACTTTACCAATTACTCTTATTCAATTTGGGAACCCTCAGTGTCTTGCTTGCATCTCTAGAAGTGGCAGTTTCTGCATGACAGTGGATTTGCTGCAGGCAACAGGAGAGCACCTCCAAAAGGTGGAGATGCCACTGAGCAGCTGCTCATGTGTTTTTCCTGGTTATAGCAGCAGCTCCCTGCTCTCTACCAGGAATCTGGAATTGTTCAGCTAAACTGGACCTGGCTCCCACCTACTCAGACATGCAAAACAGACTAAAGCACATCAGACTTGGGAAGTGAGGATATAAGGCTGGAGCATGGGAAGGCAAGAGGCTGCCTGCTGTGCAGGCTTGTTCTGTATTTGGGCAGTTACAATAATTAGAGAAAAAGTAAATAAGAACTAGAGAAAAAAAACATGCAGAAGTTACAGATTTTAAAGAGAAAGAGAATGCACAGGATATTATGTGATAATATAATTCAAAGTACAAAAGCAGTCTACTCACATTTTGAAACAAAAGGAGAGCAAAGACTATGGTTTGGGGAATTGTGGGGTTTGTTTGTTTTCCTGTGTGTTTTGGGTTTTTTTTTCTTATAATCTACTCCAGAATGAGCTCTAGCCTTGGCTCTGTGATCCATAGGTCTGATATTAATAACAACATCACTGTTTGTTTCTGTGGAAGGTGCCCGTAAATGTCTGTAGGCTCTTGGCTAAAGATAATCAGATGTCGTGTCAGGATTAGCTGTACTGGTGGCCTCTGACAAACCCCACCTCTCTGTCATTGAGTTTCAATTCAAGAAAGGGGACACACACAGGGCCAGAGTTTCAATTCAAGAAAGGGGACACACACAGGGCCAGAGTTTTAGGTACCTGCTAATGGGCCACAGAGAAGTGTCTGCCCTATTTCACCATAGTGTAACAGCAGTCAGGTTTCAGTGGAGTCCCACCCAATTCAAGCCTTACTCAGCTGGAAAGGGATGGATAAAGGGCTCTGATGGTGGAAACACTACAAGACCTGTGGTGGAGTAGGGAAGCAAGGCAAACTGTAAAAGGAAACAGAACTGATTACATGTGGGCTACTTTGAAGGCAACCTGCAAAGATAAATGAACCTAGAGCTTGTGTCCACAGCAAGAGATTTAGGGGAAAAAAAAAAAAAAAAGAAAAAGATTTGTTAGCCTAACTAGAATTTTAAAAAGGCTACAAGGGATCTAACATATTAATACGTGTTAGTAAATATTATGAACTGAAAGATATTATGTGTAATTACTTTGTAGGAAGCAGTAGACTTTAGAAACAAAATTCAGATATATCATGTATTTATCCAAAATAAAATAGCCCTCACAGAAACAAAGACATAATACCTATAGTCATTTTGTAAAAATACAATTATATATGTACATATGTTAAGTAAGAACATTTAACTCCTATTCAATGAAAGAGGAGAAGCAGAATTCAGCTATCAAGTTATCCAGACCTCAAATTTAGGATTTTACCATTTCTTAAGAAATCTGAAATATGGTTCATAGTCTGCTATTCAAATTAACATCAAAACTAGATTCTGTTTCAGTTTTAGTGAAAGCAGATGAGGATTCCCATTACATCTGGTTTGACTTTCTTCCCTCTAATAAATGCTGCCATTTGATGCATTTCAATGATGTATAACCTTGAGATGTCTTTCATACAATATTTTCTGAAAACAGCATAGTTGAGATGTGACTTTGAGGTATGTTATTCCTTATTTCTGATGCAGGAATTTGTATTTTAAGATTAGAAAATTCAAGAAATGTAATTAAAAATCTTCAAGTAGCATGCACTGATTGTTCTTGACAAAAGGGAAATGTCCATTAAGATCAAATGCATCTCCCTAAAGGAGTGACCTTGTCAGGGCCTCAAATGAAGGTGAAAATAGCCTCACACTTTTGAAATGCAGTTACCTTCACCACCTCCTTCTCCCATCCTCAGCAATGATGACAATTATTTGAGTTCCCAAATTATTCAAGACTATACATTTGGACTTCATCATGCTCCCAGGAAGCAAACCTGTAGCCCCAGAAAAAGAAATTAAAGGCAGAGGGCAGTTCTTAGAGGTATTTTATTGTTTGTTGTTTTGTTGGGTTTTTTTCATGCTGACATTGGTACTGATTTATTCCAAAACCAGGCTGGAATCCCATCCTTTCACTCCATAATAATGAGCCAAGAGAGACACACAGACTGTCTAAGAAGCAAAGTGGCAACACCTGCCCCCACTATTCTCAGCTTGAGACTGATTTATGAGTCACCTCGTGGGAAGCATATGGGATGCATACTGCCAATTAGCCAGCCATTAGGCTTGTGGACCAGGCCCCAGAGAACAGCTTTTACCAGGAATTTTGCAGCATTCAAGACCTCAGATTCTTCCTCAAGAATGTTTATGAAGTGCTTGAGGGCAGCCAGCTAAAGGAGCAGCACATTGACAGAACTCAGTCAGGACAACTGCACTCAGATGCAGGGCCAAGCAGGAGACACAGACAGTGTTAAAAAGGGTTGGCTCTTCTTCTGCACTGTTCAGGCCATGTGGTCAGAAGGCAATAAAGCTATAAGTATTCCTACTCTAAGATCTGCTGAAAGCCAGTGTGGCACTTACACTCATTCTACAAAATTCCACAGTCCATGTCCTGATGGACAAAACATCTGCAGTATCCTGCATCGACAGTCAGAGCAGCCCTCAGCCGTTCATTCCAGTGCTGGAGCCCACAGTCAGGAAAACAGCTTCACATTCTGGATCATTGCTGGGTCTTGCTGAGCTCCATCAAAATCAGTAGTTCTTTAGGATTTAGAAATTTTATTTCTCCGTGTTATCCATAACTAGCCGAGCCTTGAAACACTGCCTAATTATCAAATTCAGATACCAGCTTTTCACCCACTTCAGAAACAGTCTGATCTTGGGGGTGTGTAGGATAGTTATGTGAAGCAACACAATAATGTCTCCTAAAGATTATACACTTGATCTATCATTTGTCAGCCAACTAAAATCTTTTGAACAGGTTCAACTGAAATGCTGTGTTCCTACATCCCAGACTAAGATTAATTCAAAGGATGC
>VZUA01094987.1:13136-30091 GCA_013401035.1 Horornis vulcanius
TTCTCTATGTGCTCAACTAAATAACCAACTGCACATTACTTGCATAAAGAAGGTTGATGACTCAATAGTTATTAGGGTTTCTTAAAATCACATGTTTCTGATAAGACTTGTCCATTTTAATGAGGCCTATACCATTACATTATAATTTTTTTATATAATTGTATGAAAAATAGTATTCTTGTTTCTGTGTTACCAGTCAAAGAGATTTCCAATATATTTTGTCCCTATTTAAAGAAAAAAAAAACAAAAAAAACCAAAAAAACAACCTAAACCAAACAAGAACACTGACCTCTGAGCATATGACTACAATATCACAGATTCTCTTTAAGTGAACTGTGGTACTGAGCAGCCCATCTTGGCTCAGAGGATGACTGAACACATTCCTGTTTATCTTTACTACTTCAGAAAACTGCATTCTCCCCCATTGCTACACCTTGAAAAATCAGTGCTCACCAAAAGCTTGGTGATTTCAGTCCAAGAGAAGACAGCTAGAAACACAAATTTCACCATATTCAACTTCTGATAACAGTATTCCACCACCCCGGGACAATTAGGTAAGAAACTGAAACCTTACAAGTCATACAATAATATATAAGAGAGTTATGCATATCAACTGTGAGTAAATTCAGTGGTCAAAAGCAAAAACAAATTCAGAAAACATTCTATCTTTGCCTTCTTGAAGAAAAAATATGATACTATGTACTTTAATGGTGCCCAATCCCTTTTCAAAGCAGTGGCATAGTTTTAGAGTCAGTTATGGAGATGTATACAGCAATGTGAATGTAAATTAGAACAAGAACTAAGAGCAGCAATACCTCCCAAGTAGTGGAGACAAGTTATCAGGTACTTAATGCTGCTATTAATTATGTTTACACTAGTTTCAAAATATTCCTGCACAAGGTAGGGTTTCACCTTTACTGAAAAGAGGGTTACTCATTCTGGATGAAAATTAAATAACTCCAGCAACAAAATAATTATTCAGACAACATGGATAAATCATGTTCATAATTCATGTTTTGCTTGGCATTTTTGAAGTCAATTTTTTTCTGGATATCATGATTTTCACAGTCAGAAACAAAACATAGACACTCAACATTCCCAAGGATGTCTGCAACAACAGAATTATGTGAAGATGGCAAGCTGAAGCGCCTTCATTTGGAACATTTCTGTATCCAAAGAGCAAGCAACAAAAACAGAGTCATGGAGAGAAACAGATGGCCAGTGAGTTATCACTCCTGATCTGATGACTTATGTGGGCTCAACTTGTTTATTTACTCACATATTTGCAAAAATGTAACTCTCCTTGTGTTAGCAGCAGCAATATTCTATATTATGTATATATTATATACACAGTGCATACTTCTACCTACACACAACACAAGGCCATCAGGTATTTACCCTCTAATTATGGGCTCTCCCAAAACCATAAAGGTGACACTTGGCCCTTCCCAGGCCAGGAAGTTACACGACTGATGTCTAACACCACAGCTCCAGAAAGGGTTAAAAAAGGATCGGTGTTAACAGCTCACTGGCCTGGAGACAGGACAGAAGTGCTCAGGTACTGGGGGCAGGGAAGTGAGTCTGTAATTACTGGCTATATCCTTTACAGTATTCAGGAACTGCCTGTGGTCACTACTACCTGTTGATGCAACCTTCATGCTAACTTTGCATGATGCATGACAAAAATACTGTCATATAGTCCTAAAGCAACAGGCACCATTTGTGTGTCAGTGAGTCCTGTCAAGTGAACCATCCTTGAAAATACAGATTCTTCTTAGATCATCTCACCCCCTCTTTATGACTGATCTCATTATCTTCACTTTAATTGTTCTCCTTATCTTCTGGGCATAGAAAAATAATGCAGCCTTTCTAAGGACCTTAAATCCAGTTACGTAAAAACACAGCGTCGGGAAAACAGTTAAAATATTTTAGCTAACAAATTGCTGAAAATAAGGAAAGATCAGTGTGTGACCATCTAACCCCCCTGAGAATCACCAGAAAGTATTTTCTATCTGCAATTACAGTAATGCTACTGCCCTCAGCTATGGTTAACCACCAGCCTTACAATTGTAAAGGTAACTGATAACCACCTCCTAGCCTGCAAAGAGCAGGCAATGGACCAAGAGCTTCAGTGTTATTTTCCCACTAGCAAAGTTTCACTGTGTTCCCGTGGTGCAACTAAAGTAAGTAAAGGATTCAAAGTAGTCAGTGTAATTTTATATACTGGAAGAGTCTTGAAAGCAGAGAAAGACATTTTTCAATAGCTTCTTCAAATTGCCAGGATGTAAATGTGACGTGGAATGTGTTTCTAGGCACTCTCACAGAGCAGTATGTGCTGATAAGACTGACGTAGGATGGTTGCACTGATAGCTGATTAAGGATCAGATCCTCTTCACAGATATATCCCTATGGGGATACACAGGGGAGTCTCTTTGAATAAACTGCTGAGCTTCAAACAACTCCTGCAACGATACCCCTGCAGTCCTGAGGACTTGAGGGGTCCACAGGTACAGCAGATTCCACAGCAGCAGTCCAGATACTGAAGGAATTAGATACAGTGGAAAAAAGCTGACTCCAAGCAGGATGTTCTCTTCTGACCCACCAACATCTGGTGCAAGACAGCCTGCTGCTGTATCTGGTGCAGCATCTGAGCCTTTGTGACAGTGCAGAGAATTCTACTCCCATCGTTCCACCCACTCCATGATGTAGGAAGTGCTACACAGACAGACTCATGAACACCATCTGCTTAAACTGTGGCATTTGACTCCCTTCCTCCAGCATATAATATTCTGAGACAGTCTAAGTGCACTAATACAATCCTACATTTTACATGTCTATATGCTGTAAATCAAAAAACAAAGACAAAATATACTTTTTGTCTCCCACAACATTGATTTTAGTTTTCTAACTGGATTTGCTTGCAGTGTTTCTTAAAAGAAAAAAAACATAAAACTTTGGGGAAGCATGAAACTCTTATTTCAATAAAAATTAACAGGCATAAACACATGCAATACTTACATCTGCACAGTAATGTAAAGTCTACAGAGGAAACAATTTTTTTTTTTTCCCATGGTACCTTTATTCATTCTACTACAAAGAAAGAACACCAAATTTCATACATTACTGCAAACACAACAAAAACTTCCACCTAGATCAGGAAAAAAACCTTTTTCCTAAATATATGAAATCACTAACCATAATTTTCCTATTCATGTCTGCATTTTAAAATGAAAAGAAAAAAAATGATTTCCAAGTACTTGGGTTGTCATGTCACAGGGGTTTATTAATCACACACAACTGTATGGTCTATTAATTATAGAAAAGATATATATTACTTACAGCATTTCTGTAACTTGGAATGCAAGTAACTGAAATAGCTTCCAATGCTCTTGGAGATATGACAGCTAATTAGACAGAGGCACACAACATAGCACACTCTCTTTTCAAAAGCTGCTCAGTGATTTGCAGTGTCTTTCATAGTGAAAAGGATGATATTTTAAAATTTATTTTTCACAGAAGTCCTAAGTCCCACAACTGCAAAAGTTGACTACTTGGCTCTCACTAGGCTTCAGAATCACAGGGAAAAAAGCAAGGAGAAAATCAGTTCACAGCAAGCTCGAACTAAACGGAAACACTCTGGCACTCTGCTTGCTCTCCAGAGTGTCCCAGGGAACTCACCCAGCACCACGGTGGGAGCAGAGCTATAAAAAGTCCTCACATCCTCTAGTGCCTACCCTACATCTTAACAAGAGATTAAAAACATGCTCCTCATGCACATATTGTCTGTGGGCTATATATCAGCTTTCCCTAAACCGACAAGCACAGACAGAAGGACAAGGTAGCTTTTGACACACACAGATACAAATGATCTCAATCTTTCATCTACCTTTAATGCTAAAGTACACTGCCTTTAAAAAATAATTGAAAGGATTTAAATTTTTGCTCAACTTTATGATAAAACTGTTTTGTTTGACATGGGGAAGAATGGCATAGGAAAAAAAGGAACATACTTTTAACACAGCAGTGATTTAAGGCAGGAAGAAGAATCAAACTGCTCACTGAACTCATCACACACAAAAACTTTTCACCTGTCAGAGGAAGCCCCACCAGCCCCAGGCTCAAGCTGCCATCAGCTTACATCTGAAAACTGGTTCTGCCCCACCTCCGTCCCCTTCCCAGTGGGCATGCTTGCATGTCTCTAGACCATCCCAGCAGGCCCACCATGAGCACTTTCTGCACAGGGCTAGAAAGAAGGAGAAAGCAGAATATGAGATGCTGATACTGATCTGAAACTGTGTATGCAAATAAGCAAAAGGGCCAACTCCAAGCAAAGGGATTGTTTCTGATTCTCATAAGATGCAAAAGTTGCCAAACTAAGAAAAATACAAAACTGTTACATGAAACAAAAGGATGGCACAGTTTGCATACTTGCATGTGGACAGGACTGGCTTGTTTGGGATGATTAAAGCAATGCAGATCAAACCTCGAATACATACTTCTGAGCACCCTCCAAGCCCAGGCAGGCCAGCCAGCCATGGAAAAACCCAGGAAATGGAAAAGATGTTCCTCCAGAGGCTGGCAAAAATGTGGCACCCACCACCCATCAGCCCCTAGTGCCTGCTTGCTCCAAGCACCCACAGCGTTATGGTACCCCCCGGCATTTCTACGCCCTGCCCTGCACGGACACTTGCTGGCAGAGGCGGGAAGAGAGCTGGAAGAAGAGAACATCCCACTAACAGGGTGGCTCCCCCGGTTCGCATGTGCACGGCCCTGCACGGGCGGCAGCTGCGGGACGATGGGCTCCCCCCTCAGTAAGAGCCGCCCGTGCAGGGCTGGGGAGTCACAGCCACACTGAGGGAAAGGCTCCCTTCAAAGGTGTCAGCCGTGTCTTTGACACCAGCACCGCTCTGCTGGCCAGAGATACAACGAGTGTGGGATGTGCAGCTGTAACGCCCTGCCAGGACTGGCTGCCTTTCTGCTAGAAGACAAGACTGGACTTACTACTGTGGCCACAGGACTTGTGCAATGAATGCACATTAATTTAGTCCAGAATTCTATGTTTTGGTCATTTGAATAGCAGATGGTGTTTGTAACCAGCTCAAATACCACAATTGTCAGGGTGAGACATTAAGGCAGCTATTCGCCTTAATAATCTAACATCCTGCACACTGGAGATATATTAGTGAACCAACTGAATGTGGAAGACCAGGGATGAAACATAAATAGCACAATTACTTAGTTCAAACCATTTTAGGACATTATTCAGCAACAAAAAAAGTACAAGAAGGTAGCATTTGGAAACATTTGGAGAAATATATTTTTAAATGAGGTTTGAAATTCATCTGAAATAAATACAGCAGAACTCTTCCAGAGGCAAGGGTTTATAAATATGATTTATAGTCTGATAGCTAAGCAATTAATGTAGTCTGTCATGCACCTGAAATTGCTTTACATTTGTAATTCATTTGCACAAGAACTGCTTTCAACAGACTGATTTTTTTTTTTAATTTTAATTATAAGTCCATTAAAATAGAGGAAACTCCCCAGCAATCCCCAGTACAATCTAGTCCAATATTTAGCTACTAAAGAGGCCAACAGTACACACCCAAGGAAGAATGGGGTGGCACTTACACCTTCTCATAAGAGGTTTTCAGCTCGAAGGATTTGCTGTGCCTGCTCTGGTTCCTCTACTGAGTAGTCTCTGCGAGGCCTCTCTGCCAAAGACTTGCCCAGTCTTTCTATCAGCCTATGTAAACTTCTTGCACTCACAGCATCCTCTGAAGTCCTGCAAGTCCTCCCTCTGGCATGAAGAATCACCTCCTTTTCCTTTTAAATCCATCTCCCTGTAGTTTTATTTCCCCTCAAATTATTTTAAGTGAAGAAGTAGTTCACCTCTTACCATCACAAACGTTTTCACCCCTGACATGTTGTATGTAAATACAATGAACTATTGCCTCATTTTATTTCTTAACCAGGCAAATTGAATGTACTCAAAATGTACTCAAAAGATGGTACAAACTACTTTTCAGTGTAGGGCTATGAAACTTGTAATGAACCATCACACACACTTTTTATATCATACAGCTTCCAGAAAAGTTCAGATTATTTTGATATTGAGAGAAGTGGCTATGTCATTGTGCAAAATATCATGGCTGTTGAAACCATAAAAATACTTCTGTCTCCACTCTTGTGGTAGTTGGCAAATTCTTCAGACTTTAGCCCTGATTTTCTAGGAGTTCACTTACATCATCATTGTAGGATGAGAAATCTGTCCACATCTTCCCCAGTTTCACCGTCCTAGTGTCTTGAAACTTATAAGGAATCATAATGACAGTGACGACTGCAAATCAGTTCAGAAAATGAGCTGACATAACTTTTTTTTTTTTTTTTTCAAAACATAAACCTGCTGACAGACTGCCCTTGGATGGGCCATCTCTCTAAATTTTATGAGGACAAAATGTAACGAATGTTGCAAAGACACAAAAAAAGTAGTAGTCAGTAACTGAGATATGTGAGAAGTAGTCATAAGGCAGCAATCTGGGTAATGAAGAAAAAAAACGGCAGAATTTTCCTGTACTTTAAAAGCTAAGCTCCACTTAGTGCCCTCTGCTGCATACAGAGGTAATATGCAAAGCATCACCAAACAATGACATCATCTGATATTAAACAGCACGACATGCTGCATCTATGACTAATATTTATTTCCTTAATTGCCCTTGTTTTCTAAATATACTAATAAATTATCCAAATATCTTCAGCACCAGCTTAGAGCAGGTGTTTTTTACGTTCTCTCTTCCCATGTAGTATCCTGTGTTCTGCCTGCAAGCAAGCTGTCACCTCATCTCCCACATCTTACATAGTGGGAAATTTATGCTGAGTGAGTCGAGATGCTGGGTGGGGGGAGTGTACGGCACCCTCAGCATGAGATTTAATCATGAGACGCTCATGACAGCTTAACAGCTCAGTGGGATGTGCTCTACACACCACCCCTGCCACTCCTACTAAACTCAAGGGAGTGGGAAGTGCCCATCTCTCCCTATTCTCAGCTAAAAGAAACAAAACAAAGACAAACAAACATAACGAAAGGTCAAGCCTCCAATGCAATTTTCAACTTCCAAATAGATGTGCATTAAGAGTCTATAAAAGGTCCTTCATGCACAACATGAAAGAGGTAAATGCAGACCAGAGCAACTGCGACCCTGAAGAGGATTAATTGTCAGACAGAACTGAGGAGGTCTCCTAATGTGGAATACAAATATTTAATCTGATTCTGAAATCTTATCTCCTGCCTTTAAGAAGATTAATGGAAATTCTTTTGCAGCAGACTATTATTTCTGATCCATTTCATGAACTAAGAATATTTTCCAGAAGCAAAGTGTGTGCATTTTAAATAGTTCATTAGCATTCTACTCAAAATCAAATTCAACAAAGTTGATCATGATTAAAACCTGTTCAAGGAAGTTGGGTCATAAAAAAATGTCATTTACATGCATTCACATTGCATTAAACAGGCATGTCACACATGTGCACAGACATGAAAACGTAAAATATGAAAAACGTAAAGTATCTAATTTTGTTTGAGACATGAAGCATTCAAGGTCTCCACACTGTACTTGAACCAAAACTGGCATGAAGATGTTATTGCAGTAAAGTTTTTCTAAAAAACCTTTTTCCAAACTGACAATCTCCCCTGTTCTAGCCTGGTTAAGGGAGATTTCATAGAAGGAGGAAGAATTAATTTATACATCCTTTTTCTATCTTACACAGACTGAGTACAGGCAGACAGTTAATATCATTGCTGTGCTTGGTTCTGCCTGAGGAATCCATGTAACTGGCCATTATTCAGGCTTCTCCTTTTCCTTTGAGTAAACTGACAAGAAAAGGGAAGTACAGCCAGCTGGCTTCCTCTGTTCAGCTTCCTTCCCCCAGGAGGAAAGCAAGGGAGCCATCCTTCCCATTTCCCTCATTCCTGCCCATAAGTTGAGCTGGCATTGTGCCAGATAGTCCGGTCCTAATCATTTCCTATGTTTTTTTCCTTGAAATCCAGGGACTCCAGTCTGTCAGAAGCAAGAAGAGCATGGTAGGCACTACAGTGGAGGAAAGATCACTGCCATCACTCTTGCCTCCTACAAGTCCCCCTGATGATCCAAAGTGCGACAAGATACTTGGGGCTCAGCTCCATGGTAACAAGCCACTCCACCCAGCTCGTCCTGCAGCCCTACTGAATGCATGGCACCTCTGCTGGGTGACAGGAGTAGAGCAATGATGATGTCAAACATCTATTTAAATCAGGGCTGAGAAGCATCACACATCAGGCAACCCTCAAGAATTTAGCAAGTCTGCTTTAGATCTGTGTTGACTGGTTGAATTCAGCCTGTTCCTGTTTAAACCAAGCTAACCTGCATTTCATTGTTACATAAGGCTTTACCTGGGAGTGGTCAGCACCATGAAAGCAACCCAGCAGCATACAAACCAACACTCCTGCTTTTTTCTCAATAGCCAATTCATAATGAAGCTACCAGGCATCAGCTGAACAGTATCTCTACACTACTAACCCCAGGGCTTTACCTGAAATGCCAAATAAGTCAAAGAACTTTACATTTGTCATGAGCCAAGAGTATACATGCAGTTGTAGCACCTCACATGACTCAATTTGAGCCTTTAATCTAGACAGGACCTTGATCCAAGGGCAACTCAAATCATTCCTCAAGTAGAACACTGCGTGGGCTTCTGCTTGCTACCTGAGAAGGTAATGTAATGCACCACTTGTACACATGAATGCCTGCATCTTTCTTGTAGTCAAGGAAACATTTTTATTATGCTTTCATTTTTAAAAGTCCAAAGGACATTGTTCTTCTAAAGCCTCTTGATAATTCTTTATACTATCTAGAGCAGAAATACTTCTCTTTCACACTGAACAGTACAGAATCACAAAGACATGGGCACAATGCCTCCTAAGCCCATGGGACCCCCCCCCCACCAAAACCATCCTCTTCAGCAGGGTTTAATGAATACTTCACAACCATTATTTTTGCACATAATAACCACAGTCACGAAGCAAGTCTCCCCTACAGCAAAAAGAAAGTATTTAATAAGGATCCTGGCATAATTTCAGGTAAAGCATGTGAGTTTCCAGTTCTCCCTGTACCTTCTTACGAAAATACCCAGTCAGCGAGAAGATGTATGAATCTCTGAGGTGATGCAATAATGCCACAAGTGCATTGCCTGGTGGACAAGGACACCCTTCCTAGTACAACAGCCCAGATTCAAGCATCCCTCACTTGAATCCCCAGGTATTTTCCCTCATATACCTGTGTAGCTAGTATGAAACAGAAGCCCCACGGAAAAACTTAGTAAGTGGTCACGGATTTTGTCATGCTGTCAGCTGTAAAATGGGAACAGTAACATATCCTTCTCTAAAGAACTACAGGGATCACAGAGACAGAAAAATGTCGCATACATTCTGGTACAGAGATAGCAAAGTCCATATATATACCCCAAAAGAGGTCTTGTCCATCATAACTCACAGGCAGGAGAGCATCAGAACTTTAGGTTGTACCAGAAATTAAATACCTGCCATTTCTTAAGCTGAAAGCAGCTGCCCTCAGAGATTTTAACTTTAGGTTTCAGCACATAAATTCCCAGGGTATCTTAAGAAAAATGGAAAGACTGTTAATTACATGTACATCCTACACTACATGCATACAACCCTAAATATCTGCTTTCTTCCATTGTGGAAAGCCATTATCCCAGAACATACTCCCCTAAAGGGCCTCATGTTGCTTCTACCATTTTTGCCCCCGAGAGTGCTTTGTGCCAAGCTTATAGACTTTAAAAGTTATTCTTTCTTCTTTTCTGATCTCAACCCAAAACACTAATTTTCTGTGCAATATACACAGTAATATATATGCAAAATACCTATTGGCACCAGCAATTACTACATGACATAAAACTTAAACTAAATTTTAAAAAATCAGATTAGACAGATTATGTTGGATGTTGCCCTTGGAACTTGATCCTGAACTTCAGCACACGTGTTCTCATCTTGGGCCACATGAGATGATAGGGAAAAGCTTTGGTTAATTTGTGAGGAAGCAGGAACAAGAGAGAGCTGCATCCCCAGCACGAAAGGCCTGGAGGGTGCTCCTGGGCAGCTCCCAGCTGGAACTGTGCTTTATCAACTGGTGCCCTTCAGCAAAGCACCTGAGGTATACACTGGGTGCTGGGAAGTTCTCCTTAGTCTTGACATTTCTTAAGCAATCCCAGAACCTTTCTGGCTGCTGTAACTTTAAAGGCTTTGTGGTCAGACAGAGCACATATTTTCTGACACAAGTAAAGTTTCTCAAGGAATGTAGGCCATGGTAAGAAAATTTTCATTTTCTAGCTCTCTCTTAGTAAAAGCAGAAATTCCCAAGTCAAAGAAAAGATACTCCCTTAAGCCAAAGGCAAGTTATATGCTGCTGCAAACAAAACCAGTTTCAGAATTCCTCTCTCTCACCTCCTTCCCCTTAAAAAAAAAAACCAAAAGAAAAGCCCCAAATGCTCATAATGCAGTGCATCTGTTGGCCTAAATATGGGTGTTACTAGATTCCCCACTGACATAAAGAGGTCAGAATTTGAGAAGCTGAGAAAATTACCTAAGCTTCCGCAAGAAAACTTGACCTGGAACAATTAACCTGAGAACAACACCAGAACAATGTTCCAGAAAACTCATTTCCAAGAAAAGTTTCTGCTAGGAAAAGTTTAGAACTTCAGGACTGCTAAGAGTACACTGCTAAGATTTACACTGGACACAATGAATTCATTTGGACATGCAACACTCCTAGAACCCAGGTGAAGTAACAAGTGCCTTTTGCTACATCATTTCCTAACCTCCTTATAAAAACGCTAGGTGAACAATGCCACCATATCCAGCACTTTTGGCATCTGCCTACAGTATAAAGAAAAATTTTGTTATGCAGTTGCAAAACCATCAAGCTCCTTTGAGAAATGTCCTTGTCTTCCCAGGATGCTTCTCACACTGAAACCTAATTACCAAGGACCACTCCTGATCACCTTTACAAGTTTTGATACACTTAAAAATGTTTTCTTCAACTACAGTCAGCATTTTAAACTTTTTTCCTCAAATGTGAAAAGTAAAATAAAATACTGTGTTCTGTTCTTAAATAAAATTGCCTACACAGCTACTTTTGATCCAGGAGCGCTTGTTCTCCCTCCCAATTTTCTCTGCCAACCACCCCCCACAAGACACACTTAGATTATTTGATTGGGGTTTTTTTTATTAGCCATCTGCTGTGCAGATGAACACATGAAAAAATTAGAAATAAAAGAAAGAGAGGTAGATAAATGGGCTTTCACTAACCTTTTGCCAGGATGGGGAAGCTGAAATGACCTGCGAAGGCCAAGCCAAAGGGAACTAAAGCACGCAGCAGGTTTGCTCCAGTCGGCTGGTGAGCAAGTGAGCAAGCAGTGAGAGCTGGTGGTTTGGGAGGGAAGGAGGAGCACACCAGGGCAGATGAGTCATTAGCTACTAAATTAGAGAATAAGCAGCTTGGAATTGCAAATAACTGTATGAGTCTGGGAAGTGAAGAGGGAGAGACGCTTTCTGTCAAACTGCCCTGAACTAACATCTGCATTTTTCACTCAGTAGGGGGTCTGCCCCTACCTCCTCTGCCAGCCCTCCCTGTGTGCCAGCAGGAGGCTTCTCCCCAGCAGCTGCAGACCTTGATTTTCACTGGGAACGCCAGCTTGGGCAGCAGGAAAGCATGGAGAGCTGGCATGGGGTACACACACCTGGGATGGAGCGCTGGAGAGCCGCAATCGCTCCTGGGCGTCCCTCATTCCTGCAAACCTTCCACTGTGGGAGGTGCTCTCTGCACCAGTTAAGAGTCTTTTTATGGTCAAGATAGTTGCAATGTTGCCAAAATGCAGAGATTGCTGGAGCTGCTTTGATGGCCTAAGAAGGTCTGCAAAGCCTGAAGCAAGGGAGATGTGATTAGTCTCCACAATAAAATTTTCAAATACTCTGGTGAGGAAAAGTCAACGAATAAAAAGCAAACCACAGCCTCTGACCTACAACTTTGCTACCTAATTTTCTGTTAGAACATACCCCTGCTGACTGTAAAACCTAAAACTTATAATTATGAAGCTGAACGCATTTTTATTATGGTTGGATGGTTATGGGTGAAGTAACTTTTAAAAGCAAAATGACTACAGACCTTTCACAACCAGAATCTCAGACGTCATTTGAAAAGCAAGAGGATTCAGATTCAAATCCAAGTTTCAAACCTGATCAAGTCTCTGCTGAAGCCAAAACACCATAGACCTTAATTTTTCAGATGACACTTATATAGGAGAAGAGATTGGGTGTTTTTCAGTGAGGTCAACAAACTCCTCATTGTATTTAAAACATTTCTGATCTAATATAACCAAAAATTTGTGAGAATAATCAGATATTATTTATACATTATTATATTTTATTTCATTTCTTATTATATTTAATTTATTTCTTATTATATTTTATTTATAGATGATATATATATATATATATACTTTTTTTTTTTACAAAATCTTTCAGGATGTGCTGACAAGATTTCAATGTCATTGCTGCAGATTAATCAGGGTCTAACCCTCAGCCCACATGAAAATAGCACCTCCTCACACCCCCTCTGAATAAAATTATTAGCCTTAAAACACACCATCCTCTTTTGACTGCTTTTTTGTTCACATTTCCACTCACAAAATAACTATTAATCCCTCTTTTTGGGCAGGCTGTTTCTGCTTTCTTTTCTGTAATCATCAGTTACCTCACAAGGTATGACAAGGGAACAGGTCATAGCATCACTGTTCCTCAGTGCCCTCTCCAGCAGCACCCCCTGCCCGGCATTGTACTAGTCCTTGCTTAGTGGTTGGCATTAAGCTCTCATGTTAGTGACTAACCTATACTTCTGAGAGTCTTTGGTGCCTTGCCCAGGTTTAGCAAATAATTATGCCTTTAGCGTTTCTGCTTTAGTTGATGCTAAGATTTGAGTTCATTTCTCCTGCTAGCTGAAATGCAAATACATATTGAAGTAACATGCGTTTTTTCCATTGTGATTTCTCATTTTGCAATCTTCTACCAGTTAGTTCCACATATTTCTGTTTCTTGGGCTCTTTGCAGCTGACATTTCTCTTTAAACACCTACAGCTCTATAGCACAGGAACACCAAATTTATTTCTATATCCCTCTCAGATCACTTTTTGATGACAGAAATGTTACAAACAGTCTGGCACACCTTCAGTCTGCAGCACATCTATTCTGTGAATATTAAGAGAGACTTTGCTTTCCAGTCCAGTCAAACCAATATATTTAAATGGGTAAAGGGAAGAAGAAAAAAAAAAGGAATACTTCTCTAACATAATTGCATACTTATAAATAGCATGCTTTCCATGTGTGTCAGATATCAAATAGCTTAATGACAACTGATAACTGGCTGATTTCTGCAATCTGCCATCAGCTGCTATTTTCAAGAGAATATGAGCTGTTCCTAATACTGTAGTTCAACTCCACTTAGTTGTGTAGGAAGCTTACATTTTTCAGCCAGATGGCAGGTATATACTATTTTAACCAAAATCCTGTTTTAAGAACAGCGGTTGATATAATGACAGTGCTTGACAGGCCAAGAGGAATTATATTTTTTTAAATGTAGATAACTACATAATACCATTCAATATTGGCCTTTAAAAATATAACATACTTTTGAACAGCAACAGATGGGCCAGGCAATCAGGCTGCATGACCTCATTTGCTGGGAAAAATAAGGTGTTTTGTTTAGTTTTCTTTAATTAAACTTCAGCTTTTATTTTCAAAATATACTTCGTAGAACTAGGATGTGATTTTCCTCATGTGTGTATCAAGCCAAAATCCTCTTCTCCCTGAGTCAAGCAGGGATGAGCTGTTTGGCTGCATTATAATGTGATTAATCCATGCAACTGCTTTAACACCCAACAGAAGGAAAAAGCCACTCTAGAATACAGGGTTTGGTATGATACAAATAACTTGTTGTTAAATATCTCTGTCATTAGAGCAATGTCTACTAATTAGGAAATAAATCGTTTACACTGGCATTTCTACAGTAGCAGAAGACATTATCCTGTTCTTTTTCGTTGATGTCTCCTAAACAGCAACAGAAACAGTAGCTGTGAAATCCACTTTACATCTCACAGAAGCAAAGTAATTCTGCATTTTTCAGAAGTGCCATAGCCTGAAAACATTTTTTCCCTCACCCCAGTAACAAACATCAATGCCTTTTGGGATCTGATCCACTGCAGTCTCATTTTGCTGCCCTTAACATAGAACATGGTTTCCCCCTCTGTACTTACATTATGTCTGGAATCCTCTCTTCAAGCACAAATGGAGAATCAAGGGGCAAAGTAGAGTCTGGGTGACTTGAGCAGCCCACTAAAACACCCCAGGTGATCACTGTGGCTTCTCCTCTCTGCAGTGTCAGAGACTTCCCCTGTATTCAAAGCTCATTTCAATGGGGAAGATCCGATGTCCTACCAGTCAAACACACTGAGCCTTTAGATCCTTGAAAGCCCTACCAAAGCGCTTAGCAGTAGATGTCTCTATATTTACTGTTGTCTTTTTTTGGATATATGCCTATGCAAGAAGGAAGCAAACTCTATATTTCACACCCATTCGCACTACATTTTTTCAGGGTGTTGCTGAAAGGAAAAAATTTCCCAAGCTAGCTCAGCTCCAAATGGCCAACTACACAACCATTTATTTTCCTCTGGTTATCCTGACTGAGTTATTTTCCCACACGTTCCTGATGTGGTGAATGACTTGTCTGAGCAAGCAAGATAATGCTTTAGGCAGCAGATTAGAAAATGCAAATGCACAGGGAGTCCTATAGGCACCTCCTGGGTTGCATCCTGCCAGTGAGGCTTGGTTTTCTATCCCCAGCTGAAGCTGCAGGAGCTGCCCATCTCTCTGAGGCTTACACTGGGGATCTCAGGCCCTGAGTGAGGTGCTACAATGCCCCCCATGTCCCAGCCCTGTGTCTGAACATAAATAGTGAGAATTATTTCTGCCAGCAGTGGACACCAAGGTTTGGCCCTGCTATTAACTGCAGTGACAGCCACCGGGTTGCCAATCCAGAGCAGACTATTTCAGCCAGGACAGATGTATTACTTACTGGGGAGAAAGGAGGGCAGCCCAAAAGCACTACCATTCCTACTGCATCACCTATATGTGGCTATGGCAAAAAGGTTAAGGAAAACCAGGGACAGAAGGGGTTGGACTGTTTTTGCCCCCTGGATCAACAGGATGGCTTTGCTTGCCCCATACCTACCCCCCAAAACGGACAAAGCAGATCCTCATCCTTGTACCCACCTCTTCGTGGCAGGGAGCACCATGTAGGAGAAGTCCTAGGCTTGTGGGGTCATTACTTACACTGCCTCCTAGACAGAGTCTCAGGAATATCATCTACAGAGAGAACAGTGCCACATATTTACCTCTGACCACTCTAAGTGCCACATGGTAACAAACATCAAAATATCAGGAGTTTCCTGGAACAGGCTGCCCAGCAGGGATGTGCCATCTACATGTCTGGAGAGTTTTCAGTCTGACCTGACTGGATCAAGCCTTGAATAATGTTGTCTGATCTCACAGTTGGCACTGCTCTGAGCAGGAGTTCTGGAATCCTCTTCTGCTTGACCTCACTCAAACAAGCGTGCTGCTTATCACTGACTCTCCAGCCAGCAAGTCCTCACAAGCTCAGCACTCTCACAAGGATTTTGGAGCAAATAAACTACGAAAGTACAGCAAGGTACCCTCCTTCAGCCAGAAAGGTCACCAGACTAGGGTTCTTCTAAAGACTAATAGGGCACACTGAAGAGCTTCTAACACACACAGGGTTTGGAATCAAGAAGTGCAGAAATAAACAATGTCTCAGTTATAAAGAAGGATTTTCTAGATCTTTCTGTAAGCTTTTACTTCTACCACTTTGTCTGTAAGCTTTTACTCTAGAGTTCACTTTTTTTTTGCACTGATAGAAAAATCTACATGGAACTAGCAAGAAAAAAGATAGCGCTTTTTAAATATTTAGAATAACTGAAAATTTGTTGTCACATTAAAATCTTTACTGGAATTGGGAGTGAATTTTACATATGGTAACAATGAAACAATGCTGAGAAGGAACACCCTGACACCTCTTTTCACAGGCTCTTCACTTGAAATTGCAATTACAGTGATCTAAGTAGGAAAACAATTCTGACATTAAAAAAAAAAAAGCTGTAATAAAAGAAAACACTCTTTTCAGTTTACAGGAAGATCTTGAATCACAGTGTGCCTGATCTACAGAGCACACCCCAGCTGCTGGCAGGATGGGTCTGTCAGCTGCACCTCACTATCCTCCCCCAGTTACTGCCTCAGACAGTGTCCACGAGCATGGCTGAGGCACCCAGGGTCACATCCCCAATGCTCAGCAGTGCAGAGTGCCATGACAACTTCTCCCAGGCAGGAGCGTGGTTAGGGGCAATTGCAAGGCAGGAACAAAACCTATTCCTGCTGCAAAGACATCCCAAGAGCTTCAGCATCTCGCAATGCCAATCAGTCTGGCTCCATTCCATCTGACTCATGCCCACGTACCAACACAGCTGGCACATGGCTGTGCAGGAAGGGAAGCCACGTTTCTCCCCTGAGGGGAAGCTTGATTCATGCTAAAAGGTATTCCAGTCTGGATCTCAGGAACAGTATCCACCAGTCCTCCCAAATACCAAGTTTTTTTAGCTCATTCCCTGTGCTCAGCCCAAGAGCCTCAGCAGTTTGGGCTCACCACACCTGAGCAGCAGCGGTCCCATGAGGGGCAGAAAGGTTTATGGACAGAGTGATGTACTTCAGATATTCAGAGTGCCCAGATCCCACTTTAAGTTTCACAGCAGGAGAGGAAGGAGAAAAAGAGAAGACAAAA
>VZUA01094987.1:30118-42054 GCA_013401035.1 Horornis vulcanius
ATAGATGTCTTCACAGAAACCTGAAACACAGACACACAGTAGCCCTGTTATAATTGCTGCAGCTGGTGTAAAGACAGTACATTTTTTGCAGCTGCAGTCACATTTCCAGTTTCTTCTCAGACCTACCTGGAGGGACTGAATAATTTGCATCTCTCTTTTTCCCATATTATTTGCACATTCCACATATTATTTGCATTTATCGTGAAAGGGTGGAGAATAAGAGTGCTCACTGCAAGAAATAAATACATTTTAAAAACAAATCAGTCCGTGCTGCCAGTCAGATAGATGCAAAAGTTGACAAAATACAGCCTTTCATTATTTCTTCATTCCAACCAATGCACAAAATACATGAAATATAAAAGAGTGCCTCACATATTTTTTTCCAGCTGAATGGAGCTTTGACAGTCAGGAACACTGCATTTTCCACATAATAAAATGTGATTTTCCATCAATTTTACCAGTAATGAAAATGTATCATACAGCACAATTGCTTGAAAGACAAGAAGTTGAAGCCAAGGGTGAGGTTAGAAGTTGCCAAACTGGGAGCCTCAAGGGAAGAGAAGTGGTGGGTAGACAAGAACTAGTTCTCTGCCATTCACTGAGTTTTCTACAAATGTCCTTTCCCCCTCAAAAGGGCTCCCCCTTCTCATGTTCCTGGTGCTCAATGGGAGGGGCAGCCAGAGCAAAACCATCCATCTGGTTCCCATCACAGGAAGGACTGCCTAGGCTAGCTCCTGCCAAAGCCTGTCATTAGCAATCAGCATGAGAGAGAACATGAGAAAATACAGCACAGCTAAGACAACAAACCTAATACTTTTAATACACTAATCATAACAACAGTATTCAATTTTGTTCTTTATAGAAATATCACAGGAGTCAGATGGGTCATCCTGGTAGCCTCATTTTATCAGGGAAATTAACGTAACAGGCAACACAAATGTTATTTTCTTATGCCACAGTAGATCCATCATCACCTATTAGAAGCATCTAGAGGAGGGAAATATGGCAAAGAAGGATCATTTGATTAAGGAGGTGCAAAACCTTGTTACCTATTTATACACTTTGTCTCCTTTTAGCTACAGCATAATAGACAAAGCATTTAAATCCTGATGCTGTCACTGTAATCCAAGATCTAGTATTTTATGAAAGTTTGGAGAGATGACCATCAAACTGCTAATGTTCTCTTGCCACAGAAGTTCAGCACAGCCTTTCCTACCTCCCTTGGCCTTGCCAAAAATGCAGAGCAGTGTCAGCATTTCCACAGTTTCCACAAACTGCTTGTCTTGCATATCATCCTTTAAAATCTATTTTATCACTCTTCCATTTCAGATGGCCAGTGGTGGAAAAAAAAGCCAAATCAACCTCCAAGCAGTCTATAGCAATACCTCCTACAGCTGCTGCCATGGGAATGAAGATCTACAGGGATATTAGGACCCTGTGTCACTGGGTACTGCACCCAGACGAAAGCAGAACTGCCAGCTGGACTTTGCAGGTACAATTTTCCCTCCACCTCAACAATATAATCACACACTCCCCTAATTACTGAATAAGAGTGGCTGCTAATTACCTATCTAAAGTAATGAAATCTGACTAGGGTCAAAAGTGATCTGACAGTAGGGAACAGAGAGAGGCAGCAAGCTCTAATCCTTTGCTGTTCTCCTAACCTGCCTCAAGTTTTAAACCAGATCCCTCAGGAGTTTGTTCTTCTTCCCCACAGGCTACACAAAATCCTTGTGTAAAGTGCTTCTCCAGGTCTCTGAGCGCCACATTCTCCCCGTCACTTTGACAAGAACTACCCCTGCCCCACTGGCACAATCCTGCCATCCTGGAAGAGCACACTAATGAACGTTTTGGGATCTCCAGGAGAGCAGCCTGAGATCAGCTTTGCATTGCAATGCATCCCTTGAGCTCCTTGCACCCGAGTAACAACGGCACAACTAACACTCACACAGCAGCAACCAAAACTGATGAGTTTCTTCATAAACCCCTCTCCTTCCTACAGTTCCCTCTACTGGAAGAAGGGGACTGAGATGGGAAATAAAGAAGAAACCTCCTTCAGGAAGAATTACCATGTTTCTGCCTAAAGATGACTCCCTCAGGACTGTCCCAGGCACATCACTGTCACATGGCTTGCCTCTCTCTATCTCCCTGCTTTTTTTAGGCTGTTCCCACGCAGATCTAAGAATATTCTGATGAGTGAATATGAATAACAGCTCTTTCTTCCTCCTTTCAGGAAACTATTTCCCCATTTGTTTCTCTCCTCTCTCTGCTTGGTATATAGTTGCAAACGTTAATGACCCATTTAAGAAAAGGAAAGCACCTTCTAGGAATGACTTGCCCCAGGCTATTCCATGGGCTGCTCAGAAGTAAATCCCATAATTTATACCCTCTTTGGTCAAAGAGGAACATTTCCAGGACCAAAGAAAAGCACAGGTAGAGAGAGAGATTGAAAAGGAGAGGAGCTTGTCATGTTCTCTCTTGCACACTTTGCTATGTTTGTTATTCTAGTGCTTTAAAAAGTAAAGCCCTGGGATATCGGGGCTGAGCCCCAGGCCAAGTCTGCTCTGACTTGCTGCCATGTAATCAACGAGAAACTTTTCAAAATGTATTCTTTCTCCCTCTTTGTGCATTTATGTCTCAGCCAGCTAGACAGAAGTTAAGACAAGCCTCCAGAGGGTCAGACAGGCATCAGTGCCACATCCCAGGATAGGACCACCCCTGAGGGGAAGGAGGCAACTCCACTGCAGGAATCTGGGAGTCCTTACCCCTGACCTGGCTGTCTTCATCACACCTCCTGCCCTTCATTCCTGCTGTCTTGGCTTGACACTGCATGCTCACCTGTGGGCTGGTAAAAGGCTTCATGCTGCTTGGACTCCTTCAGGTTGCTTGTTGGATCCTGGTGACCATTCCCCCTCCCAGGAACATGATGCACAACCATGGGATACAAGTAGGAACAAGCCATAGAGCACTACACATCCAAGAGAGCTGAAGAGCAGGATGAGATGGACAATGAGGACAGACAGCTCTGTAAAAAGCAGCTTTGAAGGAAGAGATATGGTGGAAACAGAAGTTGAGCCCTAAAAAAAATGGAAAAAGAAGAAAGAAGGTTGTGGAAGGGCAACCATCTGCTGTAGACTGAGCAGCTGGGATTGTGAAAGAAACAACCAGGTTACTGCTGATGGATTGATGAATAAGCAGTTCAGTTTCTCTCCTAGACCTCCCATTTAGGTAGAGCTAATAGAAATATATCTTTCATTTATCCCTTAAAAAGTCACAGATCACAAAGGGTTTTCCTCACTTTCATAATTCTTCTCACCTCTGCAGCATTTCCCCTGTCTTTCTGTACTGTATATCTACACTTTAAAATAGGAGAAGATACTGTGTATAGGTAGCCCACCTATTGACCTACACAGTCAAATGTAAACAATAAAAAGAAGAAGAAAAGCAGAGGGGAAGAGACAGGCAGATGGGGTGAGTTGTGTAGACAGGCATTGCAGCCCAAGTGTTACTGAAACATGCTGAAGAACCATTTGCACAACTTTTAACTCCCTAGTTTTTACAAGCTTAAAATGCAAATACAAAATCTGACTGGAAGGCAGAAAGTTGGGAGCTCAAGTTTCAGCTCAGAACTACATTCCCAGTGCTATTGTACTTAAGGTTATAAAAATAATGCATCTATACAGAAAAGGCTGATTTGGCATGCCTCTAAACGAAAAAAAAAAATAAATAAAAACTGATATAATTTGGAGATGTAGAAAAGGAAAAACAGTGTAAGATATGCTTTTCATCAGTTGATCACATATCACTTGTTTTTAAATGACTACATATATACCATTTTCACAGAAGTGTTTGCCAAGAATTCCAAATGTGAAGGAGTACCTCAATACTGTTTGGTTACCCTACATTTGCAAAACAGCTTTGGACAGATTTTAAATGCATAATGCTTGGTATTACATAGACTATGTAGATTACACTTAGCAGAATAGTACCCACAAACTGTAAAAATATATCCAGGAGTATTCATGTTAGAAAAAAACATACTTCCCTTTCACTTGCAGTTACTGCAAGCCCAAATAGAGCAGGCTGCAAGGAGAGGGCAAGCACCCGGCAACACCTTGCCTGAGAACACACCAAGCATGCAGGCTCTGCTCTCTGCACCCTTCCCAGAGCCCATCTGAGATCCTTGAGTTTCAAACTAGGTCAGGGCAGCTGAGCTGTGATGAACTACCCTTATTAATGCTGAACTTCTTTGTTTTGATGAGGTAAATGAATAATTATGTTTGTGCCCTAAGTGGACTATAAATCACCGAAGCATTTAGCCACTTACCTTAGTACTGTCAAACATACTTTGCAACGGCCAAACACAACCCATATGATAAATTTATGCAGCTGAAGTCTTCAGACCACCAGTAACTTCTGCCTTAAAACCCTCATGACTAAGAAGAAAGGCAGGACAAAAAGGAAAATAGGGAATAAGTAAGTACCAGTGACCTGAAGTGCCACAGATTTCCCAGAGAATATGACAAGCAGAGGCAGAATAAAATAATCCAGAGCTGAAAAGGCAGAGGTAATACTTTCAACTTCACATTTCTGCGACCTCACATTGTGTGTCAGCAGAAGGACGGGTGCTTGGAGAAATTAATGCAAAACATGGGATCTGTGGAGGCTGAGCACAGATCAGATTTGGAAAGGAATCTGCCTTGGTCCTGCTGGGGCAGACATGCACCCATTGATGCTGTTTCAGTGCAGCTCACGTCCTATGGAGTTTGTCTGGGAATCCATCAAGGGCACTGGTGCCAAAGATCCCACAAAAATGGAAGGCCACAATGCATTGCCTCTCTTTTCACAGAATCATAGACTGCTTTGGGTTGGAAGAGAGCTTTAAAGGTCCAAACCTGTGCCATGCACAGTAACATCTTCAACTGGATCATGTTGCTCAGAGCACCATCCAGCCTGTCCTTGAATGTTCCCACAAATGGGGCATCAACTTCCTCTCTGGGTGACCTGTTCCAGTGCCTCACCACTCTCGTAAAAATTTCATTGTATCCAGTCTAAATCTCTCTTTTAGTTTAAAACCATAACTGCTTGTGTTATCAATAAATGCCCTGCTTAAAAAATCTGTCCCTGTCTTTATTAGGTTATATATTAGAAAAAAGGTTTTCACCCATAGGGTACTGGGAAGTGGTCACAGCACCAAGCCTGACAGAGTTCAAGAAACCTTTGAACAATATTCTCTGGCACCTGCTGTGACACTTGGGGATGGTCCTGTGCAGGGCCAGGACTTGGCCTCGATGATCCTTATTCTGTAATTCTTACATGCCCCTTTTAGGTATGGGAAGGCTGCTCAAAGGTTTCCCCAGAGCCTTCTGCTCTCCAGGCTGAACGAGCCCAAGTCTCTCAGCCTGTCACCACAGCCGTGCTCTTGCTTTCCAATCATGTTTATGGCCGACCTCCGGAGCCGCTCCAACATGTTCACGGCTTTCCTGTGCTGCGGATGCCAGTGCTGGATGCGGCACTCCAGGTGAGAGTCTCTCGGGAACGGAGCAGAGGGGCAGAATCACCTCCCCTCTTCCCTTCTGCTGAGACAACCTCGGTCTTTAAAGAGGCCGGATCCGACTGCGGGACCCTCCCCCGGCCGCGCCACCGCCATCGCCGCGCCTGGAGGGGCCTCTAGCGGCTCCCGCCGGGCATTCCTGAACCCCGCGCCTCGTCCTCACGCACCCGAACGGGCTCGGCCTTCACCGGCTCCCCCTCCCACCCGCACAGCCCGGGGGCTTCGCCTCCCACAGTCGCTGCCGGAGCTGGTGAAAACGCAGCAGCAAAACCAGTCGGTGCTGACGAGAATGCCGAGCGACCCGCGGCTGCCACCCCCGCTGCTGCCATCACCCCGCGCCCACCGGACACCAGCTTTGGTGCTTGCCGAGGGTTTGCCATCCTCAGCTATGGATGGACCAGCCCCTCACCTCTGGAAGAGGCACCCCAGCAATTGGAGGGCCAGCATGCTTGGGGTGAGCAAGCTCCAGACGGCCCAGAAAACTTTAATCGTATTTTTCTTCCAGTTTCCTGCAATGAAATGTGGATTTGCAGCATGATCTGGGTGAACTCATACAGTATGTCAAGATTCACCCATCAATTTGGAAAAAAGGGATAACCGTGAATCTGAAGGCTTGGATGACTTCAGGGCTGTATTTGGTGCATCACACAGATAAACACCCCACTCACGCTGCCAGTGTCCCCCCATGGGGATGCAATTACACAGGCAGCAGTGAATTGCTCATGGAAACATTTGCTGTGACGGAATTTCCCACCAACACCAAGTTCTGCACAATCACATTAGAGTCACTTTTTAAACCCCATTTAGAAGTGGAATACTAAAGGGAATGCAAGCCCAGGCCCCACTGCATTCCACTCACTTCCAAGCCCTGTATTTATGGATAACGTCACTAAGACTCTTCAGGTGGGAAGGGACCTTGGGAAGTCTGCAGCTTCCTGCTCAAAGTAGGGCAACCCTGACTTCATTGTGTAATGTTGCACAGGGCTTGGTTTACCTGGGCCTTGAAAACCTCTGAGAACAAAGCTCCTAGAGGCTCTTTAGACATGTTGTTAATGCATGGGGGATAGCCTTATCTTAATATTTTCTCAGAAAATCCCAGTCCAGCTTGCAGTCCTCGTCCCTTGGAGCTGGCTACATCTTTTCAACATAGATAGGGGCAGGCTACAGTAAGGTCTCCTCCAAAGCCATCTCCTCAGGGCTGAACAAACCCCTGTCCCTCAATCTCTTCCAGAGCACATGATCCAGGCCCCTGGCCATCAAAAACCCAGCCATTTGTCTGTTTCACAAGATGTGCCACTCATATTTTATAGAAAGTAACAAAAATGCTTAAAATACACGTGTGAAGCCACAGATCCAAATTTCAATAGTTCTCCAATAAAAAGGCAAAAAAAACAGCTATGCTTTTATATAAAGGAAAGGCAGACAGAAGAGGCCATCTATGTTTAAAAAAAATAAAAGCAACCCTCCTTCAAGGCAGCAGAGGGAACCTACTTACCATTTTTCACTTGGCTCTCTGTGAAATACACATGAACATACTTAACCCCTTGAAAACTTACTGCCTTCAAGAGAAGTTGTGCTCCAAAATGCTAGCATGCTTTATACCAAAAGAGTCTTCTGATTCACATACTAACAGGAGTATAACAACCATTTGTTGCAGGTAAATTATTTGCAGAAAGGTCATGTTAGAAAATAATACGCTGCAGTCCCAGAGACTGTGCTCACTGCCCAGCACTTGGGGAATACTACAAGAATGATTAAGACCTTTGTATATAATTAAATATTATGAGCTCTGAATACAACTCCCAGGTGAAGGAAGCACAGGAGGTGTATCTGGCTAGCCTAGGAGATTACTCTTGTAGCAGCCCTCCTCCTCTGCTACTGCCACAAGCCACAACCTTGGGCAGAGCTGCTACGAAGTGCCAGTCAGAGGAAGTACTGAGCCTAAGCCCAGCTCTTGTACATGTTCAGGGGCCCTGGCAAGTCACTGCTGTGCAAGTAGGAAACCCAGCCTCTATGCAAAATTACATTTGTGCACACATTTGAGTTGACCCTGTCAAGAGCTGCCACTCAAATGCTGGCACAAACATAGCACCCCAGCTCAGGGAACACCAAATAAAACAGATTCAGCTGTCTTTTTGAAATCCGGGAAGCTGACACCAAAACCACCCAGCCAGACTGGTTAGCTGGCTACTCCAGTTCTCTGCATCAGTCAGGATTTCCAGCCTCCTCCCCAAATGAGCTGGAAAGATGTCACCATGACAGAGCTGCATGGAGATATGATGAAATCACCAGCAAGGCTCACGTTGACCTCAGGTAAACTCTAGAACACACCATGACAGGCTCTAGAGAAAGTCGACAAAGACAAAAATTAATATCACTACTCTTTTGCATAAGAACAAAAAGTTATTTCTTGTTCTATTCTCAAACATTTCTGGGGATATCACTTGGAAGGTTCTCTCCAACTAATGGCTGATCACTTTTCTTCCCCCATTGGTTGTATTTCAAAGGTAAAACCATCACACTTATTTAGACCAAGAAGGTAACAGAACAGTCAGTGAACAGTACAGACTCTTTGAGAACTACACTTGATCTGGAAGATACGTCTTTATTGTTTCAGCTGCAATCAGTCATTATTTTTCAAATTAACCAACAAGGGAAAAAAAAAAAAATCTCCATTACTACTCTGCATGCCAAAGCATACTTGAACTGCTTCAACACGCTATGCTGGAATTAAAACAAAGAGTTATTTCAGGTTTGTTTTAATTTATTACTAATGTGTCAACTGTTTTAGGATCCTTTGCCAAGAGCAGCTACCCTTTGCTGAGAGCTAATGAAGTTAAGATCAAAAGCTCTGTGTCCTGGACCAGACCAATGTCAGGGATCAGATGGAACTGCAGGGCTGAGCAGTGCAGTGCATGGTGCCTGGCAGAGATGTGATGTTTAAAGCATGGATCAGAAGTGAATTAAAGTTTAGGGCGGTTGCTTACTGTACAAGATCAACTTCTCCAGGTTAGTTACTTCCTGCTTGGTTACCCAGAAGGGTGTATAGAGATCAATAGCTGCATCTATCAGCAGCAGGTCATTTCTAAACTGATGTTAACCACTACCTCTGTCTGTGTTTGAGATGCTTACAGGAGAGGTCAGCTAAGCATCAAGTATGATTACAAACAGGGAGTACATGACATGGATATGAATGTCGTGTCCTGGGTCTGCAAGGGTGAGCTGCAGTGCTGGGGAGCCGCAGGGAGCCCTCCTCCCTCTGATTCCAGAGATCTCTGCAGCCCAACATCACACAGACTGGACAGCATACAGCTTGCTGATCCCCTGTCACCCCTGCAGCTCTGCACTTCTTGGAGTGCTTTGGGAAGAGGCTGTAAGGCACTGATGCTCTGCCAGCCTTGGAGGAACAGCCAGGAGGTAATGAATTCAGTGTCAAGGGCAGCAGCAGTGCTGGAGTGAGCAAAGCTGAATCTCATCCTGTGTGCAAGAGGCTACCAAAATGCTTGGAGAATGACCCAGTGCACCACGACAGAGACAATCTGAACACAAACACAACAGATCAATGGAGAGACTCCCACCTGCACAAGCATGTTCACAGCATGAGAGGTGTCACAGCACCCAGCCAGAGCTGGGACCTGGCTACAAAGGGCTGGCAACCAGGGTGCTAATTCATAATGCATCCGTAAACACCTTTATTTCTCTGGAGCTACATCAAGGTCTGGAAGCAGAAAAAACAGTTACTCCAAACCAAAACTTGGCACACTGCCTCTGCTTGTGATTATTTAAAGAGCCAACACATTCCCAGAACAGTTAATAGCTCTGTGCTCTGCTCAAAAAGAAGGACTCCATAGAAACAAAAGTGGAATAAAGAGAGAGGCAGCAGGGCCACCAAAACACCAAAGTTACAAACAGGTTTGGAAATGGGTCAGGCATCAATGACACACATCTTCTGCAAGGACCCCCAAAGCACAGACTTGGAGGGTATCATAGGCACCATCATCAAAAGGGAGCTATTTCTGCTATCTGAAGTTGTAAGTCTTCAGATGGAGACTTTGCCCAGTCTGGGAAACAACCCTTCCAAACAAAAGGCAGGCACATTTGCATAGAGTCCAAGAAGCAAGCAACAAGAGCCAAAAGACATTTGGAATCATGATCTATAGGGAAAAACTCAGATGCTTAAGAGGTTACAGAGATGGCAAATATATCCTGAGAATATAGAGAACTGAGGCCAGATAACTGTTTGAAAAGGATGGTCAGCAATTGTTCTACTGCACGAAGAACAAAATCTTACTACACACCTAATAATTTTTGAGGGTATCATAAAAATATTTTTGACAACATGGAGAGTATAGGATTTGTTGATGGGTTGTGAAATCACCCTCATCAGAGGTTTTGAAGATAAACATCTAGCCTTCTTGGGGACAAGGAGTTGGATTAGAAGACATCTTTAAGTCACTTCTGGCCCTGAATTTCTAAGAGTATTCCAGTTCTACTAGTATGCCCTTTCTTGTCAGTCGGCTTTGATTATTAACCTTAAAAAAAATAAAATCTTCATTGACCTCTGTAATGCCAATTCTCTTTCTTTTCCTTCTTATTTTATTTAGTCAACAGATTATACACCTCTGTATCAAACTACAGGGAACAAAACATCTTGTGCTAATACATATAATGGATATGATGGACACAGAAAACACCAGCCCTGCCAGCTTTAAAACAAAATACATTGATTTACTCCATGGTAGCATACCCTTGGAGTCTTGCACAACACCCCGAGACACTAGCTTATCAAAAATAAATAGAGAATTTTGCTGAGCAGCACAAAGTCAGAGGTGATGGGCAGCAGGGGATAATTGAAAGATTTAAAACTAATATGTAATAGTCAGATCTGTTTCCTGTTTCCAGAGGTAAAAGAATTTCCTGTTTCTGGAACTGGCTATTTAAAGAAAATCCTGACAACAGAAGGTTTGGGGTTGGGTCTTTTTCCTATTAATGCCAATGAAAATAAATTAATAGGGCCGGTGTTCCTGAGTTCATTCTTTGGAGAGGAGTGGCCTCTCATTTGCAAGCCACACACATCACCACACTGCCAGGTGCCTCGGTGGCTTAGCACCCTGTGATGGAGGATGAAGAGAAGGTTATGGCACTGGAAGGCTCAGCGAGCACCCACAGCCTCTGCAAGAGGGCTCTGCCATCAGCCTCTTCTTTCAGTTCATGCCATAAATACTGAAGTCAATCCAGGCTGACTAGCAGGAACATAGGAACAGCAAAGGACCCTATAGCCAGCTAAAAATCTCAGCTGCCACAATTATTTGATGAAATACCCAAAGACTTCTTTTCTCCAAACATAAAGCTGGATTCCTTTCATTCCAACTGTTTTTGCAGTCAGTAAGGGAGTGGAAAATATTTTTTTTTTTAAATCCTAGATTGTTCACTTGTGGAGTATTTCTATCATGCTGTCATTTTAGTGGTTTTCATCTCTGCTCCAGGCCAGTTCAAACAGCTAAAAAAATGGGGTGAAAAAATGTGTACTGAAATGCACAGCCCTGCTGGAAACTGCAGGAGAGCTCTGACCTCGCTATAAGAAAGGCTGGCCATTGGAAGCGCACCTGTGTTGTACAATGTGCATCTTGAAAATGAAGATTTCATAGATTTTAAACAGCTAAAATTGCTTTTAAATTTTTTCTTTATTTAAGTTACATGTGCAGGTTTTCAACACTTAAGAAGCAAAATTCTGTCCAGGTTTGGTCTTGGAGAAAAAAAGCTGCGTGACCATTTGTACTGTATTGTATCAGGATTTCATAGTGATTTGTGAAGGAAAACCAAACTGATTGGTTTGCAGAGGGGTGAGCTGGGCTCAGGACTTTCACGCAGAAGATCAGGAAGGTAGAGGGAAGCTGGTGCTACCTGGGGACAGAGCCAGGCAGTGTGACATTCACCACTCTGCTCAGCTCAGTGCACACGTGCACAGGCTTGCAGCTAGGGACCCTTCCACGGTAGTAGAGGTAAAAAATACACAATGAGGTATTTCTAGGGATGAAAACAAGGCAGCCTGTGAGCAGTGTTCTGCTTCTTGCTCTCCAGGGGCCCACTTTATTTTTCCAGACATAAAATGACATAGGGTTCAAAGCTGCACACCCCTAGTTTTCACCTTAATCAATGAACAAAAACAGTAGGGCTCTGAAATTGTCCCGATCTACACGTAGAGAGCAGAACCTGAGAAGTTCCACCAGTCTTCATAACACTGGTGCTCCTCTTATTCCTGACTCCACAGGAGCACACAGTCTTGCCCATCTGCCTGTTAGGCAAAGCACATTTAAGCAGGCACAAGTTTCAGGGAGAGAAAGGTAGTGCAACAGGACTGCCACTAACTATCCTTCAACTC
>VZUA01094989.1:0-15776 GCA_013401035.1 Horornis vulcanius
TGTGCTGCATCCCATCTGAAGGAAAAAGAAATCCTGCTGGCAATCTAAAACACCAAGCAGATATTCAGGATATATTCAGCCCCGAACCAGAAAAAGAAGAAAAAAAAAAAAAATCACCCACGCTTGTAAGCTGGTCACACCCTTAAGCTCTCCAGAGAAGTTTCACAGCTTGTAAAACCCCCATGATTCATTTGGAAAGAAACCACAGTCCATGCTGCAGCCACAGCAATGCAAGCTTTCACCAGGGGAAGAGATGCCTCAATCAACTGGACTTTGTGGGGCTACCTAAGGAGTACAAATACATGTCAGGGACCAGCTACAAATGCAAAAAAAAGACAGAAAGATAAGGGTTTGTGCTCCATACCCACAAGAATTTATGCTGAGAAAAGTGGGTTATTTATACAGGAACTTTGTTTTCAGCATCACCACTCAGCTATCCATTATCAGCCCCAAAACAACAGGGCACAGGAGACTAATGAACAGCATGAGCAGGAAATACAGAGATGTGAAGCAAGATTTAGAGAACAAATGGTTCAGGCACTCTCGTATTTTACAGAAGGTCATTCACTAGGCCTTTATACTTCATTTATCAAATTAGATCTGAATTGGTGCAGTCATCCTGATTCAAGAAACCATCGCGCATCTTTTCCCTTCAAAAAGGGGAAATAAACACCTTATCTCTAAAGCAGTTTTCCATCAGAGGATCTCTGAGTCTTTCCCTGGCACTTTGCCTCACAAAACCATCCAGGCAGAGCTGCCTCCCCTAAAACAGCCTTCAGAGGTGCAAAGAGCTCAAGTGTTTTGCCTGTAATGGCTTAGGCCAGATCTCAGATCCACATCCCCTCCCCTGAGATGCACCTGACTGAGCCAATTATCCATGTGCTGCCCTTAACCAGCGGGATTTTATAGCCTTATTTTTCTAGTGCTTTCCTTGTCATCATAAACATCCCAGTGTTTGCTCACAAGTTGTTCCATTAAAAACAAATATGCTGCCACTCCACGGCTGTGGAATTTGCTGCAGAAAATCATCCAGAGAACAGCCCTGCCTTGCCAGCCACCTGCATCACCTCCCCCTTTAACTCTAACCCAGAGGCATGTTACAATTACATTATTCCAACTAAATAAAATTATTTTCCCCTGTTCCAAGACATAAAACAACCACATTATTATGGCCATTGCAACTGTGATTTAGTAATTTAAACAAAAGACACACACAATGATAAGAACATAGTAAGTAGTACAGCACTTCATTATAGCTGGAACCAGTATTTATGACCCCTGAAAGCAAAGATGGTCGTGAAAATTATATGCCCAAACCCATCACTTCAAAATTACAACTTAATCATATAATGCTCAGCACAGAGGTCTCAAACACACCGATGATCTTTTGGTTTTTTCCAGGCTGAAGAGAAGCCCTGAGAGATAATAAATCGTTTAAGGTATCGGTGGAAACGGCTTACTTACGAAACAGGATTTGCAATGCAAAAAGTCCATCATGAAGCAGCACCTTCACACACTGCACCCTTTCTCAGGCTGCTGCTGAAGGACCGTCTCCCCAGCTGTCCCCTGCCTCCCCCAGAGCAGGTCAGGGACAGGGACAGCCACCCAGGGCCATAGGAGAGGGTTCATGTGTCTCAGAGCTGAGAGAGGAGCAGAAATGCAGAGCAGTCACTGGAGAGATGCAAGTGCTTTGAGAGCTCCTGACCAAGCTGCACAAAGAAGTTAATCTGGTAAAAATGCTTTGGACATGTAGCCACAGCCCAAGTACAGCTCTCTGCCAAGACTGAGGACAATACATTATTAACTGAAGTTAATTATATCCACAAACATACATTTGTAGCTGAGGCTTTTAACCACATCTCTGTAGATTTTTTGTTCTTCTCGTGGTCCTGTTAAGAAATGAGTTTCATGATCACTTTCATAGCCCAAAACACACATTTATCTGGTATTAAATCTACTTCTGTTTTATTTCCATAGGAATTTTGCTGGCTCCATATTAATTAATTTATGTCAGAAACAGACAACACTTCACAAAGGACCCTCTAATCAGTGGCTATTAAGGGTGGGCAGCAATATGGTTTCTAAGTAACACTGGTCAGAGTATTTTCAAAAGGCAAAGCCCAGTTTTGAAAAAGAAGCAATTATCTCCCCACCAAACGAGTACGGAAATTAAGGAGCACTTAATTATTACATTTGCGATGCTTTGAATTAGGCAAGATCGATTTCCAACAAGTATCATTCCCTGTAGAAAGAAGAATCTGGCTACTTGTAATATACAGACCACGTTTTGTGTTTTTAAGAGAAATTTTGCAGGAAGAATGAGTCAGCAGTAGACAAGCAGCCAGGTCTCTACAGCCAACCAACAACCACGACAGGGGCTTCAGTGGGGAAAGCCTCACACCCTCAAAGACCCCAGCATAAGGCAGCCCCCCTGAAAGGCTGCCCACTCTTCCCAGTAACCTGATGGCCACAGAAGCCATGCAAGAAGATTTTATCTGAAGCTCTGAAGATTTTATCTCCTCCTGTTCTCTTCCATGTACATCAACCATACAGCCAAGCAAAGAGCACAGGCTCTATTCCAGAAGAAAAGCCAAAATTCAGTTAATGACACCAATCTTTAAAAGCTGGCTGAGATTGCAGAAATGGCTCGTTCAGGAAATTTTTCTTTATGAGAGCTTCCATGAACTGTAATAATGCAACTATTGCAGGCATTTATTTATTAATACAGAAATACCTATTTATGAGAGATCTGCAATCAGCTTAACCTCTGAAAGCTCAATGCAGTTTAGCCCTTGGCCAGAGTTACTCCTCTGCTTTGACATCAGGAAGCAGCACCCCATGGCTCAGGGGTGACTGAAAATAGCCCAGGTAAGACCTCAGCAAAAGCAGCAGGCACCCTGCACCCTCTAAGCTCCACTTTGATGCCAGGCATTGATTGATGGGGGAAGAAGCAGATTCCACAGGCAAGGAAAGCCAGCAAGTGGAACAGTCAGGGTGTGTGTGATGGCATGGGTGCAAGGAGATGGAGATTTGACACTTTCTCTTAAATCAGCATGGCAGGGGGGATTATGAAAGGTTGGTAGTGTGAGTTACCATTGCCTGCTCATGTGCAAAAGGCAGGCAAATATCAGATGGTCACAGCACAGACGATGCAGCAGCAGCACTTCTGTGTCTCTGCTGGACAGAATATCCCCCCGAGCTACCAGCAACACGAGTTTGGCAACACTGGAGCCACTTGATTTGATGCAACTGTGATATTAAATTAATATATTTATTTGCAGTAGAGACAAGCTTATATTAAAAGAAAGGGAATGGCACAGGAGGTTATTTCAATTCATAAGAGGCAGCTATTAAGACAGCACTAAGATGTGGGGAGGGAAGCTTTCCAGAGGTTTTGCTACTTTCTCCCATCATGATTTCCAAGTTTGAGCAGTCAATAAAAGCATATTTCAGGTCTCAAGGAAGCAGATCCCAACAGTGCCTCGACTCTCTGCTACAAAAGCAATTCAAATGGAAGTGTTGTCCTGTTCCCAAGTAGCAGGATCCTGGTTCCTCTTCTGCTTCTCCTTTATCACCAGTGAACAGTCATGGTGATAACAAGAGGAGTAAGTACAGCTGTCTAGAGGGATGGCAGGTACTGCCCTGAACATCCCACTAAATTAAACACAAGCTCTGCCAACAGAGACAGAACAGAAACAAGAACAAGTGCAGCTTTTCTACCAACAGGAGCCCAGGATCACAAAAGTGCTTCCTGCTGTCCCACCTCCTGAACTTCCTGCCATCCTGTCCAGGGAATATGCCTTTTCCCTGATCACAACCTGCAGAACACAGCCATCCGCCCAGACATGAGCATTAGAATGCCTCCAGCAAGGTCACAGTGCTGGGGCAGTCCCTCCCCTCAGGGTTATCGGAAGTTCAGCACTGCTGTACCCACCATGACCTTGGGAAGGGACACCCTCCATGCCCTCCTGCTTCTGGCTCCTCATGACAAAATCACTGGTCCTGGGCCAAAACTGAGAACACAGGGAAGGAGAGAACTGCTCATCACTGCCTCTGACACAACACAGATGACGTTTTGCTTATTAAGCATACACAGAAAAAAGAATTTGAGTTGTTAACATTTGTCATTGCTGTATCTTCCACTGAACCCCAGGGAACACAGCCAGTTGCTCAAAGCAATAGGCACCACAGGCCATAAGGGTGATGTGAAACTTGAGAGGAAGGGCTCAAGGAGTTTGTTTCACATGCAGAAAAAACTCCCAGAAGGAAGAAGAAATAGTATTTTGAAGTCCACCTGAGAGAAGGCATCAGACAACTGCCCAGGAGACAGTCAGCTGCCAGCTGTCGATGTCACAAGAATTACAATTCTTGTATCTATCTCTGCCCCATGTTCTTACCCAGGAGTGAAATATGGAAGCAGGAGTGCTCCTGGGTACCCACCCCACAGTCCACACAACTGCCCCTCTGCTGAGCACATCCTCAGCTCCACAAACCACAGGGATGCCTTTGGCTGCTGCTGACAAGGCCACAAAAGGGTCACGAGTGCTCATGCAACCCTGGAGAACTGAGTAACTGCTGGGCAGGACCTGTCAGGGTGCAGGGGAGCCCCTGAACAACTCAGCCAGGAGCATCTCTGCCCACATCTTCCCTTTCCATTTCACATGGCAGTTCCTCACTGGCACAGCTGCTGATTAAAGCTTGCACTGACATCTGAAGACTCAAAGGCAAATTAAAATAACCCTACACTCTTAATCCGATTCATGCTTTTTTAATGACTGGTGTTCCTATCATGTGGAAAGCATCTCTTACAGGAAACTGCTTTGACCACTGCTGTTCATAAAAGTAAAACGACTTGCTAATGCTCTCCAAACTTCCCACAGAAGTATTTATACCAACACCCCTCTATTTTTTTCCCAGCAATAATCTAATTCATGTGACTCTTATCTTAACTATGAAACAGCACGTTAAATCCAGGATCACAGCTCATTTAGATAAATGGAATTGGGCACATCCAGCGAGTCATTCCTGCTGTGACATTTCTACTATTGACAGAGTTATTTCCAGGCCCAGCGTGGGCAGGGAACTGGGAGGACTCTCACCCTTCAGCACAGTCACTGCCCCTTGCTGAGAGTGCACAGAAGAGCCAGATTTTCTCAAGGGACTCTACCTGGGTCTAGTCACATGTTAATAAACATTCTGGCAGCCCTTCCCAGAAATAACCTTCAACTGTTACCTAGAAACATAATCCATCAAAATAAACCTCAAAATAGTAAGAAACGAACTTTTATTGGTAGGCTGCATTCTAGCTATATATACAAAGGAATTAGTGAACAAACTATAGTCATTGATCAAGGGGATAGCTCAAATTAATTTCAAGGTTATTTTCTTTGTTCTTTTATAAACACAAACAGCATTTTTAAAAAGTTTCCTTTACCTCACTCTTTCCTATCCTCTGTGAGCTCTTAGGAATAGAGCTGAACCTCATGGGCCTCTACAGGACTTGAGAGCACCCAGTGGAACTCAAGCACTTAGCAGGTGATGAGCTCAAGTGACTCTAGAGCTTAACAGTTAAATCATCCAGAATAGATTAAAATTTCCCATCAAATAAATTGAAAGTTCTGCTTCAGCACTGAACAGTTCCCCTTCTCCCTACAGCTCCATCCCCACACTCCTTTTTAATCTGAATAAATACGGATGATATTTGCCTCCCCCTCTTTTTCTTTCTATTTTTTTAATAAACTGCTGGGATGATGCAGGGACCACAGTCAAAGGATTTTCTTTAGGTACTAAGAGCACTCTTGATCTGCATATTGATTTCAACTCGTAACTCTTCATAAACAAAACAGGTGCATGAGTCTGTCAGTGCACATGCTGGTGTATCCTTCTCTCCCCTCACAGCCCCTGCACAGGGATTAACACACAGCACACGCTGCCTCAGTAGGGACTGGAATTTCCTGGAGTTTCCACTCGAGGCTGTGAAGCTGAGATACCACCACAAGTGGCCCTGAGACTCTCTGAGCGCTGGGGTTCAGCCAGGTTATCTCCCTGATAACCTCCTACAGCCCGGGGACGTGTGTGCAGCGTGACATCCACGCGCTGACGTTCCAGAGGATGGGAAATCAGCCTTGGCTGTAGCTCATCATTCCCCAGCACTGCCTGAGTGCCACGGAGAGGGAGCGGGGCTTGGTTCACAGGGATGTGTGTGCTCTGTCTGACTGCATCCATAACAACGAGCTGCTGCACATTTACAGCTCCCCTCCTTCCTGAAAAATTGTATTTTCAACCAGATGACACGCTTCTGATTATTAAGAAAGATCTCTGTATACCCCAGAAATTAATCATTTCTCTACACTGCTAAAACTCATGACAACGTAGCCTTGGCTCTGGAAAATTAACTGCAGTCACAAAGATATGCAATTCAAAATTTTCATACATTCTTTTACTCAGGTAGAATCCTTCTCTGCTATCATCAAGGTTTTTATTGGATCTGGCATAAATATTCAATGCATGCTGCTCATCAGTCTGGTTAGAGAGAGGCGATGGGGGTTCACTTCAACTCCCAGGGCAGGTTCTTTTCAACCCATCAAATTTTGCTTTTAACCTCATTAAAAACAAGGTTAGATCCTAAACAGGTCCACCCACAGTGACATAGGGGAGCTTGAAATGGATGAAGAAGACAATACAAGCAAAGAGAACCTCAAAGCAAGATAGTTTAATCAGACAAGGGTGTATTCTATGCAATAAAATAAGATAATCACCCTTATCCACATTACATCAAATATCTTTTACTTCCAAAAGTCCTTAAGGCTGCAGAGTTTTCCGTTACCTTTTCCCCGTTTCCTCTAGGATTAATACTCTTCCTTAGCAATCTGCTGCCAGCTGCTGCATGGCCTCTCTGGATATCATGAATTAAATTCTTGGGTTTTCTGACTTTTTCCACTGTTAGAAGGACATTTATCAGGTTAAGCCCAGATTTCTTTCCCTGTCTTACCAGCAGAGTTTTGGATGACTAATCAAAGGACTGAATATATTTTAAAGATTTAATTCTCCCTTCACTATTTATACTAGTCAATGTCACTTTGACACTATTCTGGCTTTTCACTACAAAAAACATTCCAACTCAAATTCCCTTAAAACGAACATGCTCTCATAAGCAGACAAGTGCCATTTGCTCCATCTTGCCCTCCCCCAAGTTAGCTTCAGCTGTCACCAAAAACACAGTAAGCATTTTCCTCCTTGGGAACTATGTGTTCTTGCAGTTATATTCAGTGGACCAGAAGAGTCTGGCATCAGAAGAAGAACTATCTGATTTCTTGGACTCACTGCAAGAGAACCTGTCTTGGCCAGACACAGTTAAAACCACCAAGGATTCAGTTAAATTAAAGATACCCTGGGCAGCGAATACTGGCTGTACAAAAAGTGATCAACCACCTCAGATACAGCTTTGCGGCTCTGACTGCTCTCTAAAGGGTGTTTCTTCCTGCAATTATAAATAACAGCGAGCAAAACACTTTGCACATTAGTGTGAAGATTTTTGGAGTCACCATCTACAAATCACCACCAATATTTTAGTAAACAGAAAGTAGTCAACAGCTCTTGAGAACCTTTCACATTTTCACCTTTCTGCTTTCAGTGTGTTCAGATCTGAAAGTATGTTTTTCAGCTTAATTCAGACTCAGAACTTAAGGTCATATCTATTATTTTCGCCATGATCCATGGTGCCTTTTTTGATCTACATTACCTAGACTTTCTATTTCTATGCCCAGCTATAAGGAGGGGAAATATGCCCTGAAAAAGCAGCTGCACCTTAGACCTATCTTGAGATACTGAACCTTGCAGTGCTCCTTTATGCCAGGAACTGCCACATTCAGATGGCTGATCCTTGTGTGGCAATTCCCAGACGTCGCAGAGGATGTGAGGAAAAAGTACAAAAATACAAAACACATTCAAACCATCTTCCTAAAAACCTGCTCAGGGCAACAGTTTTTCTCAGATAATTCTACATTTCCATCTTCTGCCTCACCATGTGCCAAGCCCAGTTCTCAGGCACAGACAGCCCTCACAACTTCCAAGCAAGTGAAGTCTCCACCCAGACCTGCCTCTGCCTCAAGTGCCCCTCTCTCACTTCATTAATTGCCCCTTTCCATCACACTATTATGACATGGTAAAAGCATATCTGGAACACATCTGCAGTGTTCTGTCCCCTCCAGGAAGGGCCCAGCATCTCACTGGAACAGCATCAAAGGGGAATGGTAATGAATGTCAGGGTGAGTTGAGCATCTGCTCTATGCTGTGCTCAGGACAACCTTTTCCACAGAGCTTTTCCAGGAGGGGTTGTTCATCAGGTCTTATTTTTAAAGAATCTGGGCCAAGTCATCCCTGCTGTAGCTTTAATGACGTCAATGAGCTACAGCAGGGGTGAAATTGGGCCATTATTTTTTATGTCCATATGTCCTGTGCCTATTAAAGAAAAAAAAAACCACAAAAGAAGATCAAGGAAGAAAAGTTATTGAATCAAAAGACTACCCGGTGCAGAGATTAACATCTAGATGTGGAATGTTCCTCTTTTGTTCCTGCTGTACATTATAAATATAACAGTTTATGGAAAAAGAAATACTTCTGTAGTGTCAAGGTACAACACGAGTTCTGCAGTGACAAATTATATTCACATTTTGTATCCTGTTTTGATAAAAAAGCCAACAGAAAAAATCATTACCAGAAAAAGGTCTCTTCAGAACTCCACAAAAGTGAGCGACACAGTTGCCAGTAAGTGTTAGTGTCTCCTCTCTAAGCCAATATTCATCACACCCAGCACACCACTACCAAGTAGTAAAGCCCAGTGGACCTTGTCCTGAGCTCATTTCTTAGTAAATCCAAAACATGATTATACAAATATCAAAAGAGAGAAATGTGAGAATTTTAAGCCTAAAAAGTGTTTTCTGTGAGTATGCAAAGCCTCAAACACCAGCATGAGAAGGGACACAGCTGAGGAGCCCATGCCTGCAAATGTGGGACGCCAGCTGTGAACAGCAGCAGTGACAGCCACGATTCTGTGGGGATTTTCAGGAGGCTGAACTGCACCATTAATCTTGAGAAAATGTGCAAACAGGTTTCCCACCCCCCATGCCCCACCCTGTGAGGTACTGTCCAGGCTGTGAACACCACTTCAGCTCCCTCAACCACAGCCAACAAGACCCTACAGCCACAACTTCTCAACTCCACACTTTAAGCCCACTTAAGTGACATTTAAGAGTATGAGCAACCATATTTAGGGACTCAGGTAAAATTACTCACCCACACGCCTATAGAGTTACACTGATGCACCTTTTAAGGCAGACAGCAACTGCCCAGCAACAGCACCAGATCACAGGAGCTGCTGTTCAGGGCCTCTGCTTTGTAGGTAACTTCTATTTCAAAGCTTTATAGAAGATTCCTTTGAAATCTTTGACCCTAATTATCCAAGTCGCAGCTTCAGTGAAAGACTAAGTCCTCTCTGCAAAGGCCTTTTTTCCAATTGCTTCCCCTTTGCATTAATGAGCTCTTTTTCCCACAATAAGCTACAACAGTTTGAGGTTTTGTTTTTGTTTTTATTTTTATTCCCCTACTCCTCTCCCATTCCAGCACTGGAATCAAAATAACTTGAGATGAAAAACGTGTGACCTCCCAAGCCTTTATTTACAGTATCACAAACCACAAGGGAAGGTTCTGTCCAAGTTTTCCAGCAGGAATGGGAACAGCAGGGAAAAAACGTGCCCTCATTTTTGCAGCTGTGATATTTAACACATCACAGGGGAGAAGGGTGGGAAGGAGGCAGGAGAATTAGAAGCCAGTAATGATGCCATGGAAATATCGGATGAAGTGTCTCAGCCACACAGGCAGATTCACATGATGACATCTTTTCTCCTCAGAAATCAACAGAGCTTTGTGCATGCAAATGTAACTACAAAACCAGTCTGACACACATTTAATGGCTTTACTTCTTCATTTCTATATTAAACCTGATTGTAAAATACAGAAACATTTTGGACTCCACTTAAGTTTTTATCAGTGCTGTAATGATCTCTCTTCATGCCACCAATCCCCCAAAATTATAACAAAGACTTTGTCAAAAAATAGAAGCCTAGCAGCAACAGAATCTTCCCCAGATATTTAAACAGCACAGAAAAACAAACACAAATGATGGAGTCTTAGATCTATAGAAAGTTACTTGCAGCAGGAAACTGTCAGTTAGTTTGTGGTTACAACCACAGCAGCATCACAGCCTTTTCCTCTCATTTAAAGACATATGTCCAAACAGCTCCTCGTGTCTTGTGTTTCTATTGTAAAAGGAGGAAAATCACCAAAACAAAAACTCACTCCTGTTTCCATGAGAAATTTCATAGTGCCAGATTATACAGGAGACTCTGTAGATCCCTTCTTTTTGAAAAGCAAAAAGCATCTGTGTCCTGTCAGGTCTAAATGGGTTCACCTGTAACTCTCTCCCACCTTTACATGATCCCATTTCCCTTTCCTCATCTCTCAGCAGCTCCCCCTCCTCCCTGCCTGGAACAGTAACGCGTGCCACAATAACCCACAACCTTTACACACTGAGACAGGAATGTCACAATTGTGCTGCTCCATTATGCTGCCAAACAGGGTTGCTCTCCTTGCCAGTACAAAAGCAGCCATCACCCAGCTCCCTGGAGTGTAATCCCCTTGATCTAACTCTTTACAGTGAGTTTTTCAATCCAGTTGATAAAGGATCCAGCATGAAGACAGATTCTCCCACATTTAGTTGGTTTCCACAAACTGACCCCTTACAAGAGGTTCAATTCTCATGTCATGGGTTCCACACTCCCTCCCCATGTAGGTACAAGGTGCAGAAAAAGTAAGGTTCAGGCCCAATTTGTGTCCATATAAAAGGACATAAGGCTCTGGAAGGAGAAAAGCTGGTCACATCACACAGCCAGGGGTGGAAAATCACAGCCTAGCATGGCACAGGGACAGGTGCTGCAGACAAGGCAGGGAGTGCTGGAAGGACATTAGGAGCAGGCAACTGCAAAGCAAAGCTGTGCTTCCTTTTGACCTCACAACACATTCTTCCAGTGACATTACAAATTGCTTAGAGGGGACATCATTTCCCCAGTGCACAAGTCCCCTGTCCCCAGCCTGCCTCACATCTTCTCAGGCACCCTTGGATACAACCTCATCTCCCTTCCCCTCCTTTTATCCTCCTGCCCAATGTCAGTCTCTGCCTCTTCTTACAGACAGAAAACACTCATCCCCCCATCCAGGCTTCTGCAGTTGCAGTGGAAGCACAAAAAGGCAGCACAGGGCCCCTGGACAGCTGGAAGAGAGGATGCTGAGGGACAGAGCAGCAGGTCCCTCCCTCCTATATCAACACCCTCCACTGCATTCCCCCCTGGCTCCCTGCCCAGGTCCCACAGCTCCCAACATCACCAGCACACACGGCTCACGTCCACACACTCGTCCCTTGTGCTCACAAGCAGGGATTGAGGACACTCTGCCAGATTTTGAAATAGTTCTATGCAAAATACTCTCAAGGATGACTTGCAGAGGAGCATTCTCCCAACATTTTCTTTCTGTCCAGCAGTTTGGATTGAAAGCCTCCAAGTTTGGAAAAACAAAGGGCTGCAAAGCGATGCTGGCAGAACAGAGGGGGAAATTTCCATTTTCCTGGACATGGCGGTTCAGCTGTTCATCTCCATGAGCACTGCATTCCCTGACAAGGTTTAAAACCCATTTCTCTCCCTACATTCCCTACCTGCCAACTCACAGACGTTACTCCTCTCTGGTGACGCAAGAGCAGGGATTCATTTTCCTGTGAACACCGTTCTGGAGGCAATTTCCCCTCACCTACCCAGAGAATTAATGACCACTTGGGCACCTCATCAGCCCTGTAAAATCCTTCAGGCAAGCAAAATGAATGAAGCCTCAGCCTTGGGGCAAAGCAAACCCTAAGCTCTGCCAAAGATTGCATTTCTTCTCTGCTGTTACTGCCAATTCAGAGAAAAATGCTCCCTCTACAACAGCCTGTGGGGGAGTGTGTGACCTAAAACAGGAGGCAAAGCTCTTGGGATACAGATGTTCCCCCTCAGCACAGCAGCACAAACTCACATGGCAATTAATGCCTCTCTGAGCATCAACTCCTCTCTTAAAGCTGCTGCTGGCAGCTTTTGATCCCAGAGAGACCTGGCCATAGCTCCTTTGGAGCTGCAGTGGGCAGGCAGGAACTGCTGGGCTCTCTCCCGAGGAAATCAGGTATTCCACAGAGGGACAAGACACAGCACTGGGAGCAGCCTACCCAGCCTGCCACTGGGCTCTGCTAATCCCAAAGAGAGGCTTCAGGAAGGAAATCGACCTGGAGAATGGCAATGAATTCACTGGGAGCCAATTTCCTGACAGGAGACAATTAAGGTACTCAAATCACCCCTAGTTTTCAACAATTTCTGATAAAAGTATTGCACGTTAATACAGATGTCACTGCAATTTCAGTGTAACTGCAGTGACCCTGAGGTATAAACCCAGAGAGACTGAAAATATATTTCAGTCTGGTAAGTGAACAGTCTCTGATCCAAACTCATTTATTCTTTCTCTTCTTCCCAGCAATTCGTTGCTCTTGAAGCAAAACCTGACAATTGTTAAGTTTTAGTATCACCCCAAAGAGACATTTGATGGAGTGAAAAAGGCCATTTCTGATAAAGGGAAAAAACACTTATGTGCTAAGCAATGTACTGGAGGAAAATAAGAAGATGCACAACTGTGCAGTCAGGCTAAAGGCTGACACCCTGTCTACCAAAAACTCCAGCCACCAATTTTGTAGTGAGCATTCACACTATGAGATACAATTCTAGAATTCACACAAGAGGTTTGGATGGAGCTGGACACACACAGTGAACCCCTGAGCAACACTCCAAAGGTTACAGCATAAGGGAGCTGCAGGTACAGGCACTCATAAAAAACACAATCTCTATTTTACTTGTTAAAAGCCACCACAGGTAACTGCTTCCCCTTCCACATTGTTTATTGGGAAGTTCTGCATCTCAATCCTATTGGCAATGTAAAACAAATTTAGAGTTCAGAGGACAAAGAAACTACACCTGCTGACAAATTTAAAGTTCAGAGGACACAGAATCTATAACTTGATGGTAGTAAATGAGGTTGTACTACTGTTTATTTCAATACAGATAAAAGCAACAAGGTTAAGATGTTTTTTGAGGAAAAAAACTCACCCAAGATTTAAATTTAAAAATATATTAATTGCACATCCTGTGTAGCCGTTCTCTCTTTTAATTTATTTATTTGAAAGATTTTAATCAGACAAAGGTGCTCACTAAGCAGAAAAAGGAAAGGAGTGTGAGCTTTCTTTCAAAAGAAGTTTATTACCAATGCACACATCTGTGCAATTTATGCCAACCATGTCCTGTGACTGCCAAACCCTCCTCAAAGAGCTCCTGCAGCCATTCTCTGGCCTCCATTTTGTCACGTTTTCCCCAAGCATTTATTCAACTGGAACCTAAGCTAAGGTTAATCCCCTCACCAGCAATGAGTTAGTATCCCTCAGATAAATTACCATCCTCCCTAGTAACATCTAAATGGTTTTTTCTAACCCAGAAGAACAAGAATAGCCATCCAGCTGAAAAGTCAGAACCTACCTTCTGCAAAAAATCTCTCTAGATGCTTCTGAATGCAGGAGGGAGCAAAGACAGCATTGCTGAAGAAGGATGTCACTGTTGGTCCACATGTGTCAACATCCTAGAAAAAGACAGAACACAGTTGCTGAACTGCCATGCCCATGGGAAATCAAAAGCAAGAATAAAGCTGCATTATTTTTCCTGTTACACCATGCTAATGGCTCCTATGCAAACAACATAAAGCTACAACATTTTATAATTGCACATCAGAGTTTCTCTGCAGACATCCCTCCGGTATGTCAGAAATTCAATACGTGATAGTAGGCGGCAATGAGCACCTCAGGGATTTAAAGTGTGTTCCAAACCATGAGTCATCGTCATCTCAAACTCATGGAAATTAAGAAGGAAAAAAAAAAGAGAGAAGAAAAAACACACGCAGTGCACTGACCACTCTCACGTGCTCCCTCTGTACAACACTTCCCCTCAAAGCATTTCCCTTCTAAACTCAGAGCTCAGTGACTTCCAGGGAGGAGACATCACCGCAGACACACCCAGCACATCACAGATTCTTCCAGGGAGCCCCCAGAGCCTGGGCAGGACCCCAGTTTTCAGGGTGGATGCAGAGCTGGGGCTGCCCTTGTAATCCCCACAAATCCTTCCACACCTGGAGGAGCAAGGAGACAGCAGCTCCCACAGGGAACAAAGACAGGGCTGGTGAAGCAGCAGCACCCAGGAGGGCAAATCCAGGTCGGGAAAGCCCAGGCACCCCATTTACATTCCTATTCCAGCCACCTGCTCACCCTCAAGGCTGATTTTTGTCAGGAGGGCTGAGGGCAGAAGGAACCTGTAACGCTGCCTGCAGAGCAAGTTATTGCTTTGCTCATCATTCCACACAGCCCCGTTGCCTTTCTAAGAGATTCCTTGGGGCAGTCTCATCTTTACCTCCAATCACTGCAAACTGGTTTAATGCTGCTTCTAAAGCAGCTGGGTTGCACTTTAGGACACACACATGTGCTTCCCACTCCCCTCTCTACTGATGATCTCCCCAAGTATATCCAGGTTCCTTTAGGTCTTCTTTAATGTCTTGGCTTATCCTCATTTCTCTGTCCTCCAAGCAGCAGCCAGAGCAGCACCAGGGCTCTCACAGCACTGGTCTAACAGGGTGATGGAGCGGGGAAGGTTGGGGTACATCCCACAAGTCACCCATGGACCCCCAAAACCCACATGCCCACATTAAAATTGCCTCTATCTTGCTGAACTCCCCATCAGCAGAAATATCCCTTTCCCTTTCAGGTCAGGAAGGGCAGAGTTGTCCTTCCCAGTTCTCTTTCCCAGCAGCAGGAGCTGTGTTTTGCACTGGAACATGCAAATCTGGGTCCACAACCACATAAATAAAAGCACATCTCCTTGACTGGGATTTGGATCCAAGCCTTCACACCAGCACCAAAGTGTTACACAAAAAATAAATAAAACAACAATACACTCTGTTCCCTCCCCTAAAGAACCTGAAATGCTTGGAAAAACCATCAATACCTTTAGCTGCAAACACTGCTTCAGTTAACATAAATTTAAGTCTTGCCAACAGCTTAAAAAAAACAACCCAATAACTGATCTTCACTCCTGTAACTTCTTGCACAGCAATTTAAAAAATATAATAGTGCTTGCACAGGTCAGATTCATCCTGGAGGAAGAGCAAACTCTAGTAATGTTTCAGGACCATTAATCTCAGAAATCTCACCAAGAGCAAGCAGCCAGACAGCTTAAAAATATATTTAGTCCACAAATGCTTATTAACGTCATTTGCTGATTCACAGCTGAGCCAGGCACATAGAGCCCAAATGCCACTTCTGCTTTCCCAGACTGGGTGGCAATAATAATAATAATAATAATAATAATAATAATAATGGAAGGATGAGCATCAAGTTGCTTATCCTATCTCAAAACCTTCCGTGATGCTACTTTTAGATTGGATCTCTCAGAACTGGAAACCACAAGTCCAGTCTGCGGCCCTGTGGTTTAGGATCTGATCAGAATTTATCTGAAACTGAATCTTAGTTTTCTTCTCTTTCATTGATTATTGATCTTGCTGCCAACATTAATACAGTCAAGACCAGAAGATAAATAAAATTAATTCTTCAGGCT
>VZUA01094989.1:15860-28006 GCA_013401035.1 Horornis vulcanius
AGAAGAAAAAATATTCAATGATTTTATACCTTTCCCAGTATTTTGTGTGGGTGCTTCGGGTCAGAATTAACCCACTAAATTCCTAAGGAATGATTTAAATAAAAATTCTTTTCATAAAAGGAAATGAAAATTGTTTCTTCCCCTACTGTTTTATACAATACGATGATGCAAAGCCCAAAGGACTTTCTCTCTAAAGCAACTATTCAAATCTGTTTGATGGAAATATATTCAAATATATCATTTTAATCTTGCTTTGCCTTTGAATTTTGAATGTCTTTTCATGAAAGCAAGTATTCCATTAGTCCTTTTAGCCATTCTACCATTATGATTTGCAAGTAAACAAGAAGCCTCACATTACCTTTCTCTTTTAAAAGGATTCAATATAGCTATGTAGTTTTTAATTCAATACACATCCAGTCTGATTGAGCCTTACCAATTTTTACAGATTACACTATAATTCATCCTCAAGCACATTGGGATTTGTCCATATCCATTTTTTCCCCATTTTCCACAAGCAAGACAAGTCTCTCTAGGTGCTGGATATGCCAGACACCATCCTTCCAAAGGAACCATCCAGGAAATCCACACTTTGGTAAATAAATTCTGAAAAAAATGAGTCAGAGCAGGGCCCCCTGCTCTCTCTGTCTGGCTTTGCTGAGCAGGGAATAGTTCTCAGAATTAGCAGGGCCTGGACACAGGGCTTCAAAAGGTTTCAGAGTTTGGGTGAGGCCAATCTCAAAGTCCCTCAGGGTACCTGCAAACCTGGAAGGGCAGCCACAAAGCCTCCTCCAGTTAAAAAAAAAAAAAATATCAATCTTCCTACCTAATTTATTCTTTTTTGTTCTGGGGTTTGGTTTTTTTTTTCCCTGTGTTGCAGATCAGGAAAGGATGACAAAAGTTCTTCTTTTCAGTGACAGTATGTCTGCAGCAATTGTTCCAAACAGAAAAACTGAGTTCTCTGCACACTTGTTAATGGTACTGCAATCAAAAGTGATTAAAAGCAAAAACATCTCTGTACAAGAGAAACTGAAAGTATTGCCTCTGGGAAAACAGAAACACTGGCATTTTCTCTGCAGCAAACACTAAAAGTAATAGATAATTAATGTAGCCTAGGACATTATGACATTTATGAAACCTGTTTTCTGGAATAATCATAAACAATTCACCTTGACTGTATTCCCAAGTCATCACTTTTTAAAGTCACTGCAGTTTGCAGAGGCCTTGCTGATGCTATTCTTAATTTACTTATTTTTAGGTGTGAGAACAGATTACCAAGGCAAAATTTAAACTTAAAAATTGTCAGGTTTTCATCCTCTTCTATAATCATTAACCCTGTCTGCATTTCAGAAACGTTTTGTGCTAAATGGAAACCAAGTACACAGTTAAAACTGCTTCTACTTTGAAATTAAATTCCTGAAGTGTGGGAGGATTCAGCATTGTTAAACAAGGGGCACATTTGTCCAAACCACCAGGAAAAAGCAACGCAACAAAAACACAGAAATGTGAGTTAATGCAAGAGCTCCTAAAAGGCTGCAACAACATTTTTATTATGGGCGATTTGCAGAGAGGAACGGTACAAACTCCCTCCCTTCCTCAAAAGGCTTTCAGGGAAGCATCACTCCAGGGAACTGGAGTAGCCCAAAACCGAATCAAAGACCAGGTTTGGTTCTGGGCAGCACAACAGCTCAGCAGCACCCGAGGCACAGGAAAGCAGACCACAGCTATTAATAGACTGATTCACATGTAAATATCTTTGGCAGAGGCAAAGGTGCCACACGGCTCGTTTTTAGCACCAATGTTGAAAACACCACATTGCACTAACAGAACTGGCATTTACCTTTCCATGGAGGATGATTAATTAATTATAAGATGCTGGCTTCTGAAGCTTCTCTGCTGAACTGATGTGCTGCATTTCACCTTCCAGTCCTTCCAGGAGGCACCATTGCTGCCACTACTAAATCACTTTATACTGGTGGGACAGGCAGAGCTCCCACCTCACCATTACCTGGACAAACACACCTGGTGACAACCCCAAACCACAACTCCCCAGCCTTGGGCAACAGAGCCCTGCCAAGCACAGGCAATAAGAAGGCTTCTGCAAAGGCAGAGGCACTGACAGCACCGTCTTGCAGGGAGAAATGAAGCAGCACACCTGTTCCTCATGACCACCACAGCTGGTCTAGCTCAGCCTTGCCCAATCTGCATGAATTAATTCTAAGCCCCTACCAAGTATCAGCTGTGGTCAAACACCACATGCCCGTGGTTTGGGAGTATCAGTTTTCAGACCACAGAGAGTCTCCAGGACCCTTTATCCTCAGAAAAGGTGATTTCTGTTCTCCTAACAGTCACCCTAAAGCTCTAAAGGGGATATAAGTGAGCAACTAAAAATCAACAAACCGCAGGGAAATAAATTCAAAATGCTGAAGAACTCTAATCGGAGGAACAGGCTCCAGGACGTGCCAGGAAATTAATCAACATGCAAGAGAAATGCAGCAGTTAACTGGAAAATACAAGCAGCTTGGAAAGGCACCGAGGCCATTTTTCCCTCTCTGATGTTTGTAGCATCTGGACCCTCCAACCTCCCCGGGGTTACATTCCCAAAGGAGCACAAGGTCCTGGCTGCACTGTAAGAAGCCAGACCCAAGGGAAAGGGAGGGAAAACAAACAGCAAAATGCTTCCAGAAAATGCCTGGGCTCTAGACCCTGCTGTAGCTATAATGAGCTTTTTGTTTGCCAAGAGTCCTCTCCCTCCTTCCTTAGAAGTCATTAATCCTTTCCTAAAAGTCTTTATTCCCTTATATGAAATGGGAGGTGTTACAATCCATTGCTCTGATCAACAGCAAGAAAAAAAATATTAAAAAAACCCTCAAACCCTACAGTCTATATGCACCCTTAAAACAATTTTAGGAACCTCACAGTCTATGTAAAACAGGAAGAGTGACATTTCATATCACACAAAGCTGGCAAGCTGCTCCCCACACACATCACCTTCCCAAAGCTCCCTGCTGCCTCCAGGGTGGGATCCCAGGATCCACCACCAGCAGCCCCTGCTGGGCACTGGGACTGCCTTGGGGTGTGCAGATCTTAAAAAGCAGCTTTCAAAAGAGTCTATTTAGTGTCAAGCTTCAGACTCCCCTCTGAGAGCAGTAAAACCGACAGGATTTTTTTTTAAAGGGGAAAAAAACAAAACAAAAAAACCAAGCCTCTGGGTGGGTTCAGCACCTGTGTATGCCAAAGGCACTTTGTGTTTTATTCATGAGAATGGTATCACCCCGTGAAGGTTTCTAAGTGACTCAGCCAGACAGGGTCTCTACAAACAGCTTTCAGGAGGATCTTTTTTGAAAAAAAAAAAAAAAAAAATTGTTTTAATTTAGCTGTTTGATTGATATTGTTTTACAGTCATTTCTAGCCAGGTATATTTCAAACAGAGAAGTCTATGTCAGCTTCCACCTTGCCCCTTCCCATACAAATGTAGCAATTAGCACAGAAAAATTAGTCAATTATGCAGTATTTTACCTTAAATAAAGCAGCTCAAGAAATAAAACATCATTTAATTGGTAGCTGACAGCCAGGGAAGGAACACAGTGGCTCAGTAACGGGCTTAAAGAGGGTCTGAAATGCATTCCTAGCCCTTGATTGAAGCCTGTCCTTGTCAATGAAATCCACAATCCATAATAATGCTCAGTATTGTGCTTTCATCCTCTGTTTTATCAGAGCTCATCTGCTGATCAATGAGGAGTCCCACAGAATAACACTCTGAATTTCAATGTCAACACAGCAGTACTGTGGTAATGATCGAAAATATTTACATATTGCCTCATTGATCGTGGGGTGTTCTCTTCCAACCATCTGGCTACTGGGCACTCAGCTTTTTTATTATTTTATTTTATTTTTTAGGCCTTTACAACTATTTCAAGCAGGTTGTCTTGACAGCTAACTTCCAGCATTCCACCTGAATCAGGTTTTCCTGTTATTTTTAACCCAGAACATCAGCAACACCATTAATCAATTTCATCCCATCTCAAAGAACGGGAAAATAATTTTCTCAACAAGGACAAACCCCCCAAACCCCCAGCAAACACCTGCTCTGTGATGTGCCAATTCAGCTACAAGGTCTCGCTTTTAATGTGACTCAAGGGTGTCACCATCTCAACAACGGATGAGTCAAATGGAAACATGTCCCTGACTCTGCTCCTGCTGCCAGCCTCGAAGAAAGAAAGGCTGCCAGGGTTGTTTTTCCCACCTCCAGATGGAATATCCCTTGATCCCTGCAGTGCAGAGCCCTGGGCACGCAGCACAGGCCTGGGGTGATGCTCCCTTAGGAATTACTCAGGTTTTCTGAGCCTGCTGGTTCAGACCAGGGGCTCTCATGGGCTGCAGGAATAAAAACCAGCACCAGCCAATCTCCCTCCCCTTCTCCCACCTGAGCCTGCGCACCCCCAGAGCCCCCAGCCTATCCTGCTGTCTCCCATGGTGATGGATTTGCTGCACGCTCCACCCCCCTGCAGGTCCAGAGACACACCTGGCACCAGAAACTGTGGGGAGAAATTGGGATTTAGCCTCAAGAAAACCCAAACAAAAACAAAAAGCACCTCCCTGCCAGGTGCTCTGAGCACCAAGATGCTGCATCCCCCAAGCACAGCAAAACCAATTTCCACCCTGCTCTTGTCTCGCTGAGCCCAGGTTTCCATGCAAAAATGAATTTTTAAAAAGCTTGGAAAAGCTTATCCATGTGCATTCTCCTAGGAAGCTTAAGAGCAAGTTAAAATAAAATATGCAGGAAAGACTAACATCTACAAGATCTACAAGGCTGCTGCAAGAGACCTCAGCAGGGAACTTGCTGAGAATATTAAAAAGGTGGTTCTTAAACAGTTGTCAAACTGATTTCAAGGAGTATTTTAGTGGCTCCAAATCTGTTTATAATCAGAAGCTGACACTCATGGCTGCTGCTACCATAAACTTGATTTAGGAAGAATGGGGGGTCTGAAAGCCAAATCATATTCAGTCTTTAAACCAGGAATTAAAATCCTCACTCAACACCGTTGAGCTGATGATTTTGGTAGCAACGTTTAAGACAAAGCATCACCTTTTTTATTTTTTTCAGTTCTACTTTGATAACAAGGAATACAACACAAGTTCTATCAGCAAAATGACATTCAGACAACAAAAGACAGAGCAGGGAGGGGGAAAGTGCCCTAACATATCAGCCTTTGATAATACAGATGCTCCATTAGACAGTGAAATAAATCTCCCCTTTATGTCAAGCTCCTTTTTCTGCTAGGGCACCTGTATGAAAGAACAGGCAGGAGGACAGAAAGCTCTTTCCTCTCCATCCTCTCTGCCCAGATGCAGAAGATCTGACCTAAAGATACCCAAATGCCCACCCCCAGAAAGGCAAGTCAAACCATCTGTCCCTGCTCTGAACAAAAGGATAAATGAAAACTGGGAAGCCAGGGCAACACACAGAAGCTGAACAGAAAATTTGAATCCTCCAAGTAGGTTTGTCCAAATATGCTCTTTCTTCTCACAGTGGCAGCATGTTACATAAAGGTGCCCCTTTTGAAAAACTTATTTAAGGCACTAAATGTAAGCAAAAGAGAACATTAAAATTGTTTTAGTCCCAATAGAAACAGTTGTGCCCAGGCTAAACACATTTTTGAGTATATTTGATGGAAGATGTTTACTATTGTTGAAGTTAAAACATGGAATAGTGTTTTACAATCCAGAGACAGGTTAGACAAACAAAGAGTCCCGCGAGTCTGGATAAATAATCCTTTAAAACTAGAGAGGGAGAACAAAACAGGCTCCATCAGTTCACTTTGGTGGATCAGAAGCCTAAAAGCTGGTGTCAAGCCTACTCAAGAAATTAACAAGGAAACAAGGAAAGCAAAACAAAACCAGAGACAGAAAGCTCGGGAATTTCAGTGTCTCTTCTGCTGAATTGTGCCTGCAACATTTCCTATGTCTGCTCCTAGTTTACCCTTGTTTAAGACAACTGATCCTCCACCTTGGCTTGTGAAGAGCACAGAGAATGTTACTGAGGAGATGGGATGGCAGAGAAAAAGCAAGTGAAAGGCCTTCCTCCCCCTCCTGCTCTTTTCCACCAAATATCTCTGAGTTATTTACATCCTCATATCCCAAACTCCCCCTCCAGTTTCACAGCTTGCAGTTTACTCTGCATTCTGGTGGAGACAACACATGTTTAGCTTCAGCATGTTTAGGCTGGAACACCCTCTGAACGTGAGGCTGGGTCACAGAGCCCACAGAGGGAAGGATTTCCAGATGCAGACGGGCTAGGAAATAAGAGCCAGAAACACGAGGCGCCATCTCTCCACCACCCTGGAGAAATCAACCTGCTCTGTGGAGGAGACAACTTAAACAGCTTGGCAACGCCTACAGCTGGTGCTCAACCTCAGATCCAGTGAAAAGATGTAAATATTTAGATTTCAATTTCATCTGATATGATAAATATAAAATCTCTATTTCCTTCTTTTTTTAAAAAAAAAGGCAACATTAAAATAGGTAAGCCACCCACATAAAGAAAGTGATTCTACCGTGTTTGTACCTTTAGAAGGTTATTTAAGTTATGGTATTGATCTTGAAACAAATTACAAGAGAAATTATTCCCATGGAACTGTCCTCTGATGTATACACCACATCTATATAGAAGTGCATATGTTATTGTTTTTCAAAAGAAATTGTTTTGCTGTTCCCTCCAAACATGTAGTGGCTGACGGCTGCCCCTTTTTTTTTTTTTTTTTTTTNAGAAATGCCCACAGCCCTCCAGGTTTCGCTATGGATAGCTCTGACTCCAACCCAAATTATCTGAAAAGACACAAAATGATCCAAACTCAACTCCTTATGAATACCTGTACAGAACACAGCTGATGCTGAACTGCTGTTTACCACGGCTGTGCTAGAAAAACCTGAAATCCTCCCATAACCTTCTAAAGCACATAATGGAATTAAGGCCCCTCTACACACGCAGAGTTAACTCATGCAAATACCAAACTTCTTTGGAGCCGAAGATAATGAAGATAACGTGGCCTCGCCCCTGCAGTGCCCAGATACCTCAGTGCTGATGTGATTACACACTCCCACCCTCCAAATTGGTTATCGTGCCATTAAAATGCCTTCCCAGGTCACTGCTCTGAGGGTTAAGCCTGAATTAGTATCCCGAAGCTCCCTGATTGTTATGTAAGTGCCAGCAATTCAAACAAACCAGAGTTAGCTTCCCTGTCCATTACAGGAATCCCTGTCCAATGATGAATTACAAACCTTTCAGCAGTTCATTCACTATTTTCTTGCCCAAGTCCTCACCAGCTGTGCCCTCACAGCAAACCACCTCTGTTCCACTACTGGATTTTCTGGATCTCAGTTCCCTCCCCCCACCATGATGGGACCATAGAAACTGGTGGAAAACCCCTGAGTAGAAATCCCAGTTATCTGGTCCCCGACTGGAGACTGAGCTGTTTAAAGAAAGCCATTTTTCCTCATCACAAGGAGGGACTCCCTCCAATTCACCTAATCCCACCTGTTTTCCTGCCAAGGAGAATTTTAAGGTTCGTGCCCATTCTCAGAACTCACCAACCTCAGCTGTCCAAACACACAAAGCCAGGACTGTAAGAGCTGTGCAGAGTCCTCGCTATCCAAGGTACTCAGGCTTGGGTTATTTTTGCAGGAAAACAACTTGAGGTCCACAGGGGTGCAGATTTCTAGATGTTATAGGTCTTTAAATCTGTCTGAGCAAGATTTTCTGGAGGCTGTTTAAAGTCAGAAAAAAAAAATCGAATTTGGAGCTCTCAGCCACTACCTGGGTCAGGAGAAGCCAAAATCAGCCTGTGCTGTTGTTGGGAGACGAGACTCTGCCGCGGGTGCCCCTGCTCCTATCAGCTCTCCTTCCTCTCCACACTCAGAGGTGTGTGTGTGCTTTGACCCTGCCCTCGGTGGCACCCTGGGCACACTCAGGGCGCTGGCATCTGTGTCCCTGCCCGGCGCCAGGTCCGAGGCTGCCGGGACAATGACCCCGGCACTGCCGCTCCCTGCCAGGCCCCCACCCTCCAATGACCCAGCCACCAAACCCAAGGGTTCTGCTCATCCTCCTCACCACCCACGGCACAGGAAAGCCCAGGGGCAGGAAGGTGCTGCTTTCCCTCTCATTTCCCTCCTGGATGGCCTCTCCCTGCAAAGCCAGCACCTCCTTGCTGGGATCAGGTGTGGCCAAGCTCCCCAGGGCAGGTTTTAGCTCTGTGCCAGCTGGATTGCTTCCCTGCACCCAGATTTGCCCCACAACTATTTATCTCCACTTGCCTGAGCAACTTCTTATTTCTTCTCCCCTCTGAAGCCTGACCTTGTGTCACACACTCAGGAAGAGCTGCAGGAAGGGGAAGCAGCTCTGTCTCCAGATCCTGCCATCCCTCACGAGGTCCACTGCACCTCCCCCCTTCTCTCTTTCAAAATGAAAGACTCCTTTTTCCAACTGGTTTCTAAGTTCTCCAGTGGGATTTACTGAAGCATTTTGCTGTGAGCTTCTAAGAAGTATTTGTTTAATTAAAGGAAAAAATTAAACCCACCATCCAGCCACACCAGCAAACCCCTTTACCTATGGAAAATGCACAAGCCTGACTTCAGGAGCTCTGTCTATTGACTTGGCATCGTGCTGATTAGAACTCCCTGTAGTGACAGGATCTGGGCCAGCCCCAGGCTAGATTGTTTTCTTCTCACATTAATAACATCCAAATATCATCCATTACTTTGTTCGTTTAAAATTTCCTAGGACTCTTGGCATGGACAGCACCATTAGAGAAGCCACATTCCCTTTCAGTTCATGGGTGAGCTCAGACAGATTCTGCCCCAGTACAATCTTGTGGCACTTGGATTTCCTCCAACACCCAGGAAATCAGGTTATAAATAAAAAGTGTTTTATTTATTCCGTCCCCCCCATTAATTATTCCATTTCCATTCACACTGAAAACGACAGAACACTTTTGTTTATAAGATGCTTTCGGGCTCAAAATTAAATTTAGGCATATTTTACCAATTTGGGGAGATAAACAGAAGTATTAATTGCATCACACCCTACGTCAGCCAGTTTTAAAATTAAATGAGAAGGCATCTTCACCATTTAGAGAAACTGGCTCTTAAGAAAACCATGAGTTGCTTTTTCCTTCTAAGAAAATAAAAATGAAGCAAAGCAACACACCGATGCCTCTTTCTAGCCTCTTCTCTTATTTGAGTCTCTAATAAGAGGAAGCCTAAAAGAAAAGCACCTTAAAAGAAGAAATGTGTCTCGAGGGATCCTGCTGGTCCTGGAACAGGACATTATGGTGAATATGCATGAAAGGCATGAGTCAAACTGTACTCAGGAGCGAGCATCAGCTTTCACTTGCCATTTTCCAAAGCCTTCCACTCAGGCTGCCAAGACAGCAACTGAATGACAAGAGTTTTATTTGAATGCAGAGGGGAGATTAATGCTCTTTAGGATTAATTGGAGGAACTTTCTTTAAATTAGCTCACTTGAAGGATGTGCTGCTTCTCCCTTTGGCCAGCTCACAGAAGCAGTAACAATTTGTGAATAAAAAGAGAGTAATTATTTAAATTCAAAACCTTTTAGCCCCATTGTCAGTTTTAAGTTTTGAGAATTTCTATTAGGGGAAAAAAAAAATCAGGACAAGGTCTTTCCAAACTGGTTGCTGTCAAGTAAAATGAGAAGTTAGATAAAACTCCCACGTGCCAGATGGTAAATCACAATAAATGCTCAGGCTGTTAGATGCACAACAAGCGACAAAGCATTGACACACACCATCAGCAGCAAACCCAAAATAGAAAAGATATTTTAATAAGAAGTTGTCATTTGGGGAAAAGATCCTCGTGAAGCTCATCAGAATCAAAAGTCATACACTGAGGGCTTGTTATTTTCTTCATCACCTCACATAAGCCTGAGAACAGCCACCAATTTCAGGTGCCTTACATTAGGCTCAGGGCTATAGTCAGCAAGAGTCTTGGAGTTCACTATTTAGGCACCACTTCTGACCCTTTCTGCCAAGTTCTTAAAAAAATATTGTTAAAGGATACCAGGGAATTGTTTACTCAAACCATTATTGTTTCCTGAACACAGACACCAGAAAAAGTTTTATTAAGAAGATAAACAGCTGCTACTGTACACGGTTTAGATGGCAACAAAAGCATCTAAGGGCCATAAAGGGAATAGTAAGGGAATTAAAAAGCATTTTTATGCATGAAGATGGCTAACATCTGTACGTTCATTAAAGTGGTATCAACTATGCTTTTAATTAAAAGTTAGTGAAAGAAACTTAAATATGATTAATGAAGCCCAGCAGCCTACCAGAAGTCTGCTCCATCAAAAGCAGCACAAGCTGCATTCCCAGCCCTGGCTGCTCATTTCTTCCCCTCTCAGAGATGCTGCCACAACCAGAACACACTGCAACGACCACAAAGCAGAAATCCTGAGACAAACAACAAGCCGGGACAAGCCTGCAACCGTGCTTTCATGCCTGGCCATCCTTTATTCTGTATATCCCGAGGAGGCTTCAATTACCGAGCAGCCCGCGGCCAAAACAAGGAGCCGGTTACCTGCCAGAACACCCAGGCACTCACAGATCCCTCAGCCATCGGAGGCACGAGGCGTGCCACAGGAAAAGAGGGAAAAGGGCTGCCCTACAAACAGTGGGGAGGGGGAAAACCCCTCGCCCAGAAGCCAGGGCTGAACTCTGTAAGGCGCTCAGTCGTCTTGTGTTACTCGGGAGCACAACGCAGTCGTGACAAAAATAAACCACGCGATAAAAATACAGCACGAGCAAAAAGATGTGGGCACGGAGCAGGAATCGGTGCCATCGGGGGATAAGGAGTCCTGCAGCCACCGATATTCTCACATGCACTCAAACATCTGCCTGTTCAAGTCCTGATGTCCACAAAGACTGACCATTACCACTAACCTGGTCAGAGCTGAGCACTCACAGATTATATCTTCAAAGACTGAAGATGCTTCCTGACATCAAATTTCCACTTAGCAGCTTCCAGACACACAAAGCACAGAGAAGATGGAAGCTCTCACTTTAGAGCAGGTACCAACACATGAAGAAACTTTTTTTTTTTTTTTTTTTTNCAGCTGGGCAAAAAACTGGAGCTGTTCAGGCTGTAGCCGTGGGGCAGCAGCACGCTCCAGGATGGAGCCCAGGCTTGTTCGGGAACACCAAACAGGACCCCTTCTGTCAAGGGATGGGGAGGCCAGGAGAAAGGACTGCCAGGCCCAGCAAAAAGAATCCCCCTCTTGCAGCCCATCATCCAGCTAAGGAATGGACATTCTGCTCTTTCCAAAGGGAAGGATCTCTTCCTCCCATTCCCGCACGAAAAGCACCGCCTAAGGAGCACGGCCAGCTCCCAATCACCACCCAGCAGTGCCCTGGCACAGGGGGGTCTCGAGTCCCGAAAGCTCACGGGGCTGTCCCTCACCTATAATCAGGCACCGGCATTTATTCTTTGAGGCTGCTGCGGGTCTCAGCCTCTTCTCCCTCAGGGACGGGAGGCACCCCCGGCAGCACCGTCACCCCCTCCCCACGGCCAGGCCCCGTCTGAGGGGCTCCTGGGCTACCGTACGACAACACCTTCACCGGGGGCCTCTGCCAGAGCGAAATTCGGTGAAATTCAAGGCTCGGAGACGCGGTACCCGAGGAAGGAGGCCAGGACAGAGCTCTCCTGGGGGCTGGCTCCGGCCTCGAGTCATGACCACCCTGAACGCTCCGGGTGCTGGAGCGGAGGGTGCTCTATCCCTCCGTCCCCGGCTGTCCCCGCGGGCACGGAGCGGTGTCTGCAGCCCGCAGCGCAGGGAGAGCCCGACAGCGGCTGTTCCACACGCCGGACCTCGGTAGCGCGGGGCTGCGGTCCCGCGTACCGGGCGTGCGGTGCCGGGCGCTGCCATGGCCGCGGGGCCCTCCCGGTCACCGACTGCTCCATCGGGAAACTTTTACCGCCGCATCCCGGGCGAGGACGGACAGCCCGGCCCCCCTCAGGCCGCGGCAGCCTCCAGGTGCCGGCCGGGACGCGCCGCGGCCCGCGGGGGCAGTTCCGCGTTACCGGGAGGGGCCCCCGCGCCGCACCGGCCCCCTCCGCGGAGCCGCAGCCGCCCC
>VZUA01094992.1:19047-29763 GCA_013401035.1 Horornis vulcanius
GTGTAGAGAGCTGTCATTCATTTAGCCCATCTCTGATGTCTGGTTTAATTGACTTTTAAACTAAAGTGAGGTGTAACATTTTACATTTCAGGTGAAAATTGAACTTCCCACTCAACTCCATAAGAAACACCACATTCTGTTTTCATTTTATCATGTCACCTGTGACATAAATGCAAAAGCTAATGCCAAAAAGAAAGAGGCTCTGGAAACACCAGGTACCTGTAGTAGAATTACTTTCAATTATAAATATACATTATGTACATTCATATAAGGATTTCAAAATTTTTTGGCTGGATGTTATTGTCTTCCTTTAACTTCTAGAAGCTTGTTTTTCCAAAGAGTTCCATTTATTTGTCCTTGTGCACAGTGGGCTTTGCCTGGCTCCCTTTGTTGAAAGATGCCCAGTTGGCTTCCCAGGAGCACCAGGTGCCAGTGGCCAGCAGCCTGCCCCCCAACTACCTGAGCCTTCAGGAGCCAGCCAGCACAAAGGTATTCATCCACACCTCCTTGCTGCTCAGATGGCACACAGCATTCATCTGCAGGTGTTTTTCAGGAGATCAGATCTCCATTTGTGTTTGTTGGGGAGTGCAAATGGTAAATAGGGTTTCTGGTTTAGAATATTCATTTGCATATCATTGAATATAGGAGCTAATATAGGCAGCACTGAACTACTCTCCTATGTTGCTGATTCACATGTTTATATGGAAAAAGTGTATTTTATATGTTCTACAGTGTTCTAACACCTCAAAATGTGGATCAGAGTACTCAAAAAGAAATCTTTTCACAAACTCAGGCCATATGACATTCATTCTCCAGCTGATGTGATCCACACTCATGATTCATTCTCCAGTTTTGTGATGTGATATCATATTTTCCTGCTCATCCAGCCCAGCTTGGATTATTTCTGCCTCCTTGTGTTTGTTTTGCTATTGTCATGAGGACAGGGTGGGGCAGGATCTGGTCCCTTTAATGGTAGCATTGGTCCTGTGCTGATAGTTGGGTTTGTGTTGCAGTGATGGTGTTTGTGAAAGCACAGTAGCCTGTGCAGCTCATGCACACTCATGTGCAAAGCTGTGCACTGAAAATTTGATGAAAACTTAAGTAGAAAATAGGTGGAAAAATATTTTGTGTTGTTTTTGTTCTAACAGCAGATTGGCAGTGATATAAAATGGGTAGACAGTGGGAAACCACTTTTCAAAGTCTCTACTTTCGTTGTATCAACAGTAAATACTCAGGTAAGCCAACACTGCTCTTAGCTCTGTGACCTGCTTACCCACACAAAGTGTCAGGGGATGTCTGAAAGGGGGTTTAAAACCATGCAGGAGTTTGTTTCTGTAACATTTAAAGATTATTTCAGCTCAGAAGGGCAAGATGCCAATGATGGAATACATATTTTAAGGATACACCATTCAAGGAAAAAAAGAAAAATTGTTTAAGATTGTATCAATAGAAAAATTGTGGAATATCAGTTTAAACAGCAAGAAAATAAATTATAGAAGAAAAAAAAAATCTGCACTTTGAAGCCCCTTAGGTTGTGAGGAAAAAATTAATCACTCACAACATTGAAAAAGGATTTGTCAAAGCACCTGGAATTTAGCACACTGTGCTGGCCAGTGGGTTGGACTCAATAAATTGAATTTCTTTCTGTGACTCCAGTATAAAATGGTGGGGACCAAGTGTGTTCGTGGGTGTCACGGGTGACTGCTGTAACCAATTTCGGGCACTAAATTCTAAGCATCCATAATATACATTAATGTGAATGTTTCCTATTTTAGGATCCATACCTGAATAATTTTTTCCATCAGTGCCAGGAAAGGGAAAAGGACCTGTCTCAGACTCCTACCTCAGACTTTATCAATTCTTGTAAGGTAAAGTAACCTGCAACACAAATTGTACTACACAGTTGTATTTAGGGCTTTCTCTCAGGTCATCCCCCACTGCAGAGTTCTAACCATGGCACAGGTTTACCAGGAGGCAGAGGGTCTGTGACAGCTCCAGTCAGATGGACTTGATGTGACAGATGCACTGCTGGTCACCAGCTGCCTCCTGTCCCTTCTCATCCAGAGCAGGGCTGCATCTGCCCCAGCAGCTCTGCTAATCCAGCCTGTGCCCAAGCTCAGATCCCTTAGGGGATAAGGGAATGTTGCTCCAGTAATGTCTGGGGAGGGGAGCTGTAGCCTGTAGAGCTTCAGTATTCCTGATAATCCTCTCTTGCCTTAAATAGCTTCTATCCTTGCCTCCTCTAAAAATCTGGATGCTATTCAAAAGCTGCTCAGGGTATTTGGTGTGTATAAATCAAGGGTGCTTGTTGCCTGTCAAGTTCTGAAACCAAAGAACATCTGCAAAGATGAAGCAAGAGCTGCATTAAATGTGTCTGTATTCAGTAGAGGTCAAAAACTGTGAGGAGTATGGCAAGCAAATTAGAAGAGCAGCAGGTGAATGTAAGGCCCTAATTCTTTATCTGTTCATGAGTGCTGAAATCCAGAGTTCTTGCTGTGCACTGTGCTTGTGGAACATTAACAGACAGATAAGCAAGAAAGCTGAAGGCAGATGTGACTCTGTTCCATCTCTGAACTGACTGAAACACCATACATATGACATTTATTATATTTCCTTTTAGCACTCTGTAAAATCCAGCAGGTGTTTGGGGGTTTAGATGTTACCACTATGTAGGTGCTTTCACCCTTTCCTTCACTGGTGATGTTTTCCTGTATGAGTGTACCTTAATCAGATACAAGCTAACTGGGAAGAGATTTTTTCTTTAGTAAGCAAAGAATAAGTCCCAATAAACTTCTCTGGACAAATCCATAAGGGTGGCCACTACTTTTGTTTGCAGATGTAGGTCCACCTGTAGACCTGAAAAGAGTGGCTTTGTTTTCAAATACTGTCTTGATTTAAAGAAATTATTAAGGTGTGTGTTCACAAATCAAAGCATCAGTGTTATTTAGAGGTTATACCTCTACAGACTGAAGTCCTTCATTAATTTTTGGAAAGCCACTGAGCATACTGGGTGAAGTTTAGGAATCCATAAAAGCTTTACAACTTTGTAGACAGTAAGCTGCTTGTCTAAACCACCAGAATTGCACCATTCTTTATCTGCTGTTTGTAGTTTACCTTTTAAAAATATTCCAGTGAATTTATTAGAAAACAGAGACAATGTTGTATGCAACAAGGAACCAACAGTGCAATTTAACCAGAGACTAAGAATCTTCCCCAGGGTATTTTGCTTTTATTTATAAATTGCTAGTACCTTTGTTAGAAGTTCTGGAATTATTTGGAAATACCTGAAATTTAAACCTGAGAGAAATTCAGAGGAGTTTGTTTGTTTTTTATTAAAAGCTCAATACCTTTTTCGATTAGAGAAGATAATAAAATGTCAGGTTAGCTTGTTAATACTAATTTTTACCACTGAGCTTTTAACAAAAGAATTTTAGCCACAACAAGTGGTGTTTATCAGATCTTTGCATTAAAAAAAGAAGAGTTTTCCTAAAACTACTAGAAAATGCATATTTTGAAAATAGTTGACTTCTTTTATTGCCCTTAGATAGTATCCGTAGTGAAATATAAAAATTGGTTTGAGTTTCTCTCCTTTTTTTTTTTTTTTTTCCCCTTAAGTCAGTATAGCACAAAATACTGGAATTCTGAAATTTGGACAATACCCATGGTTGTGTTGATGGTCATATTTAAAACAAATTTCATGGGGAACCAGTTCTCTGCTCTGACCTGTTTTCCTCCTGCTGTTATGCCAGTGGCTGCCCTGCATTTTACCTTCTGAAGCAGCAAAGCTGCATGGCACCTGTCAGCTTTCATTGCTTATATTGAAAGTCTCTCCCTTTCTTTCTTACCTCCTTTACAGAATTTGTTGAGGATTGAGAAGATCCATGTGATTATGAATTTTCTTCCTGTAGTCCTGAACCAACTCTTCAGGGTTTTGGTGCAAAACAGTGATGATGAAGTTACAACAGCTGTGACCAGGTATCTGGATAACTCCTGTGTGATGTACAGAATTCACTCAGGAGCACAAATGCAGGTGTTAGTGCAGTTATAGCTGCTCTGTGACATTTAGACTTCACTAGGTGAGAATGCTGCTTCCCCTTAGCACTGGGCTCTGCAAATAACACATGGAGGAGTGTTGGTACCATATGGCTGTAAATCACTGCTTGTGGTGGACATGTCTGTCTGCCCTGAGACAATCCTAGGGAAAGGTCTCATTCCTGAGCAGCTGAGAGCTTCCTGACAAAGCTGGGTTTCAGGAAGAGCTCAGCATCTTGCTCCATCCAATGCAGAGTAAAACAACCAGGTCACACCATTCAGGGGCATTTTTTAATTAGAATATATCAGCAATAACTGAAAAGCAATAGAAGCATTTTCCAGAGAGCAGGCAAACAACTGCAATGATTTGCTGAATCTCTCACCCCTCACATAATGAAATTGTCTTTATTAATGCTGTTAATCAGGGCAGCAGGAAAAAAATACTGGCAAGGTTATTATTGTTGGTCTCTGCAGGAGGGCAGAAAGTTGTGTTGCATTTACTTGTGGCCATAGTGGTGTTTTTGTTGTACTTCCTCCAGCAGCTAAACATGGGGACTACAAGACTACTAGTAGGAAAAAATTACAACTGCAACCCTGTTACACTGATCTGCTGGCAGTATTCTTTCTTTCCTTCCAGAGACTGTGCTTCAGAATTCATTCCTGAAGAACAATTATTTAGGGAAACTTAACAAGGAAGCAGAGTTCCTCATCTTAGCCTTGGAAAGCTTGAGTTTCCATTTGATTTATCAGAGGATCATGGCATTTTTCAGGGCCCAGTCCAGTTTTACCACAGCTGGGTATTAGGGTTAAAAGATCCTTTCCTCGTAAGTGTGTGTGATTTCACCACTGCACACTGTTTTTAAAGGGGGAGAGGCCAGCAGAGTTTGTTGGGGACACCTCTCTGGCCAGCAAATCAACTGATGTTAAGTCTAGAGAATATGAGGAATTGTGTCCCAGGGTAGAATTTCAGCATCAGTAACAGACTGGAAAAATGCTGTAGAAGAAGCAGCTGTTTAAAATACAGTTTTAATTATTAGATGGAAAAATGGAAGGATGTCATTTTTTTTCCATGCTTCAAATTTTAACTATACACACACCTGGCCCAAAAAAAAAAAAAAAAAAAAAAAAAAANTGCCAGAACTCATTTCAGTTTCAAATCAGAATGAAGGTTAAAAGATCAGAATGGGCACAACCAATTCTGTCATGGCTTTTGGGTTTTGCTACAAGTTTTGCTTCTCCTACTAACAGCAAGACATGAGATAAATTTAAAATACTTGAGGGACTTAAAAAGCTTTTGGATCCAATAATAAGAATTGCCAGAAGTCGCTCAGATCACCAAGCTAGTCAAAAGGAGTATTTGTATGTGGACCACAGTCAGACATATTATTAATCTATTTTAGTCATACTGTTACTATGCCTATCCCTGAATAACATAAAAATGAGATTATAAAATTGCAGAGTCTTTTCTATAGTAAGTATCCTGAAAAAATGAGCTCCTAATAATCAAAAGGAAAGGATATGATCAAGTTGAAGGCTTCTTGCCTAGATTTGTGCTTTCTGGAACAGGATGGTCTCAAAGAAAGATGGTCCACATACATATTGAAGAAAAAACTTTGCTGCAGTTCTGTTTCACATAGTTAAATTCTCAATTTCCTGCTGTTTGTAGGAGCTCAGGTTTTGAGAGTGAGTGCTGGTGTGATCCAGGCAATTCTCTTCCCTGTTGCTGATCCCCAAGCCTGTCTGTGGTCTGTCCAAGTGTGCAGCCTCTCCCCTCTGTGCAGTGCTGAGGGTGCTGTGCTGGGGCTGAGTCCAGGGATGTGAGCAGCCAGGGCTGCACAGGGATCCCCTTGGGCTGCAGCCCAGGCTTGTGCTTGTCTTTGATGAACTGTGCCAGCATAAGCAAAGTATCAGTGGGTTTGCACAATTACAAAGACCTGAGAGAGCTTAGCAAGTAGCATTCCGGGAGCAAAGTGCTCTTGCCTCTCTGTTTCATGAAAGTATTCTAATTTTTGTTATCCCTAAGTATCCAAGGCCTGCATAAAGTTCAGTTAGTTAATATTTTCTCGTTGTGGTGACAGTACAGTTAATGTCCTTAACACTGGGTGCAATGTTAAGCAAATGCATATATAACAGCACAATCCAAGCAAGTGGAAAGCCCAAGAAATGACTGGCTTTTCCCAATGGACAGATTTTGCATGTTATTCATCATTTGGATCACATCCCTTACGCACTGTTTTACATGAGCTTACAAGAGCAGGACAGTGTGAGTATCAAGTAGACTTTCTCTGCCTTATGGCACAAAATAACTCAATTTTTGTTCTTCTTTTATCTTGCAGAGTTCTTACCAACATTGTTGCCAAGTGCCATGAAGAACAACTGGACAACTGCATCAATTCTTATGTGACGGTATGGCCAGTGTTGGAATGTTAATATTTTGTGGAGAGATGGGTTGGGTTTGGTGGGTTTGTGGGTTATTTTCCTGTTTACTCTTAGTTGTACTTGTTTGTGGCTTTTTCTGCATTTGCATCATAACTTTCTGCCACTGAGAGACTCTGGTTACGAAACTTTAAAACTCTTCTGGTGAGAACAAGCAGCTGCTCAGGTCTTTGCTGCTGCAGCTTTTTTTCCATAGAACACCCAGCTGAGCAAGCACAGGAGTGAGAAGCTGCAGTGCATTCAGCTGATAACTAGAACTTACATTTTAGAACCAAAATCTGGTGCAAATGTACAACCACTGAGCTTTTAGGAGGGTAGGGTAAGTGTCAGTCTTTGTGAAATGATGCTAAACTGAGAATTTCCCACTGTGCAGGGTTTGAGAGAAGGGGAGGGGGAGATAAGATCATGAAACTTCAGCTAGATAGATACCAGTGAGAGACATGTGATACTGCATGCAGTCTGCAGCACTTCTCTTAACTGTGATGAGATTTATCATATGAAATATCTGCCCATCTATGTTATACAGGTACAGGGTTGCCCTTGTAAGGTGATCCCTTCGAATCCCTTTCCTTTCAGTCCCTTGAAAAGGATCCATAAGTAGCAATTCTTATGAACAAGGTACTTGTGTGTGCCCTTCGTGGTTGCCAGATGGCTTCATGTCTCTTAGGAAGCTATAGCTTTGTAACTAAACTTTTGATTATAAAATCATTATTTTAGTCTCAAGATCCCTTGTTTTTGCATCTGCTGTTCTACATAAATTCTTTTCTCATCCGTGAAATTCAGATTCTGTGACTTTTCCCTATTTCTTCAGCCTTTTTTAATCCTTTGTTTTTTGAAGACTGGAATATATATGGGTATGTATTGTGTATGGAGTTTGCATCTGGAGAATCTGTAGTATTACTTAAAAAAACAAAGGAGTGGCCTCTTTAAAGATGATCTCCTTGGCATCTCTATCAGCTGGATATCCATTAAATCAATATGAATAATGCTGTTGGCCAGCAACCATCTCATCTTCAATACACTTGGGTAACAGCTTTATAAGCTGGGAGTTTTGTGAAGCAGTTTTTTAAGCAGAAACACAAATTAACTGCAGCTACTGGCATGGATAGAAAAATCCATAGACAAGTGGACCCCATTAAGGGTGTTACACTTACTATTCCCTTCCCCTGCCTTTGTTATTTTTGCTCTCTTTTAATTTCACTGGAGAGGGATGGAGAATTTTGTTCTAGTCATGCTTGATGAATCAGTAGCAAGAAAGTTGTAATACTTTTGAGTGTTATGTTTGCTGACTTATCTGTGTATTTCAAAGGGCAGAATAGGGGAGAATTGGAGGGTATTCAAAGAGTTGGAGGAGGTTTTGCCATCACTTTCTTTTGCCTTGCTCTGGTCAGTGGTGACAGGACTAGTGGAAATCATGAGAGCAATGAGAGATCCCCCACAGTCATGGCAAGAAACTGAGACAAACAATTGTGTGGAGTGCTGTCTGTAATGACATCCTGCTTCACTGTGCAACAAATGGCTCTTATAAAGTACATTTCATTTGTGGATGATCAGTAGTACTTGTGACATAAGCCTGAGGGGAGGTGTTTCACTTTAGGAATAACGTGAATGCAAATTCCTGATAAACTGGAGACTTTAGGATGTTCATGGGTAGAAATATGAAAACATGACAGGAGTTAGGCTGCTAAATGGGAAAACATTTTAATTTCAGTGTTGACAACTGTTGATTGATATTTGCATGGCATGGATTTACTTTCCTAGTTTATGAATGTATGTGTTCACAGGTCATGCACCTCAGCCTCTGAGTAGTTCAGTTTTAGTCTCAAGTACCCCAATTTAGGCATAGAAGAATTCTGCTGAGGTCCAGCAGAGCTCTCCAGGCTCCAAAATAAATAATCTATGTAACATGTAAATGTTGGTAATTAAATGGGTATTAAAACCTCTTCTACTCAATAATTTTTCAAAATTGCAAAAGATATCTACTACATGACCAGCTAATAATCTTTGAAACTACAGGTGATCATTAAGTCACACCATAAGTCCATTTGGTCTGTTTTCTCATTTCCAGCAGCAGTCAAAACCCAATAACTGGTAATCTCTTTGTTTTCCAGCTGTAAGGGAACAAATACCTACTTTAGAAATGATGTTTTGGGAGTAAGTAAGTTGAGAATTGTGCCTCACAATGCAGTAATAATATGAAATTATACTGACTAAAATAACTGGACCCAGAAGTCCCAAACTGCACAGGGAAAAGCTTATGGCATCTGCTGTAGAAACAGAGTTGAATATTAATAACATATTTTCAAGAGACATTTGTTTCTTTTGCCAACCTAGTTGTACTGAAAAGATTTTTTGATCCCAGCTGATGCCCTGTCAGAGCTCTTGCTTTAGGAAGGTGCAGTGGTACCAAATTATTAGCTTAAAATTTTGAATACTCATGGTAGATTTATGAGTTCCCAGCCACTTGGTGGGTAAATTCCTCCCCTGAGGGCTCAGGTAGTACAAGGGGTGTAGTTTTGCCCATCAGTCAGCTGCTGTGGGTGCTCTGCACCTTTCAGGATGACGAGTTGTTACCAGCTCTGAGTAGCTGCTGCCTCTGGAAGGAAGGAGCAGGTGAAAGGTGACCTGGACTAGGTGGGTGGAAAACCCTCCACACTTCTCTGCTTGTTTTTTGTTTTCTTCCCAGGTGAAGGGGCTTGAAAGGCATTTTGGAGGTGGCAGGATCCTATCAGCTATTGAAAAGTAAATCATAGTGCTGCTTTTAAGCAGAATTTCCTCTTGATTCACATTAAGCTGAAGTCAACAAGAAGCTGTGTTTAAAACTGAGGTTTTGTAGGGGAGCAGTGTTGTGCCATTACTGCCAGGGAAATTAAATGTTACGTGAATGGATTGTTCAGTCAAGATCTTTTGGCAGCAAAGATTGGCAGCTGTTAGTGGTACACAATCATTTTTCATCTCCTACTGAGGCTTTTTTGTATTTGTTCTATTGCACATTTTGAAATTTTTCATTTTTTCTTTCTTCTTCAGTACGTGTTCAGGACCAAATCATTTGATGAAAGAACTGTCCATGAGGAGCTGTCCAAGAATGTGACTGGTCTGCTGAAGTCAAATGAACAAGTAACTGTGAAACAAGTTTTAAAGGTGAATGATAGCTTGAATTAGCACATTTATAGTTTTACTACTGCTTTTCTGCCTGAAATTCACTTATCTCTTTCTCCTCTTCCTTTTCCCTGTGTGACCTTTGTGCAAATCACATCCTGCAGTGATTTAACAGTCAGACTCAGCAGAGCTGCTGCAGGTTCTTAGCATAACACGTATCTCAAGATGCTGTGGTTTGCATAATAAAATTCCTCCTGTCTATTACAGCTCAGTGAGAACCTGAGACCTAATTCTTACACAGTATGATGTGGGCAATTACTTTTAGGATACTCTGTTTTAATTTTTAGCTTGGAAGATGCAGGGGAAATATTGATTTGTATGAAATTCATACATCTGTAAGGTCTGTCCCTGAGCCTCTGGGTTATGGTACAAGAGCTGCCCAGTCCAGACCAGGACTTCCCAGAGGCAAAAATGTGTTCACCTGTTTAAAATGAACCAGTTCTGATTTTCTTTATTGAGTCAAAAGCAAAAAATAGTCTGAAAAAAAGTAGAAAACCTGCAAAAATCCTGGGTCACAAAAAAGTGCTTGTGGTTGAGTTTGTTGTGAGGTGGTTTGGGTTTTTTTTTCAATGTATTAGCTTTTGGAGTGTATTAGTTTCACATATATCCTGAGATATTAATCTGTATTGTACCTATTCACTATTGCAAATGGTATTTGAAGAACCACTCTGTTCAAGTCCCATGTTACCCTGTTCCAAGTTAGCCATCTGATGGAACTCACAAGGCAGGTTATTCTCTAGGTTCTCTGCATCCCACCTTTCTGCCAGTTCCCTGCAAGCAAACCATGAAGACAGTGCTCAGTAGGAATGGGAGGTTTGTAGGAGTGGTGCTTGGAGGCTCCTTATTGCAAAAAGCCACAGTGACAAAATGCCTGAAATGCCTGAGATGGCTTCACCTCTCTTAAGGACATGATCCAGTGTTACTCAAACACATGGCACGTGGATTTGTAAATTGATTTGTCACGTAGTGCTTAACACTGTGCATTACATGCAATCCATCTGTAAGGAATGGTAATGCATCATAAGGTGTTTATCAGGAATCATTATTCATTCACTCTTTTCCTTCTTTTGAACAGCATTCCCCTTGTCC